>CAUDMG010000539.1:0-31424 GCA_958450375.1 Homarus gammarus | reverse complement strand
TTCCTTCATTATTTTCTCTTGTGCTCTTCTAATTTTATTATGATCTATCACCAAAGATACATCCTCTCGGCTGATGAGGCCTGCATCTATCCAAGCGGCAGTTGCAATTTCTGCAGCCTCACGAAGTCCAGCATGGTGGCGAATACTAGCTAAAGCAATGTTTGAAATATTTCTTGTGTTGTATTTCATTTTCTTTGGTAAAGGTTCAGATGGCTCTTTGGAACTATCATCTGATGTTGCTTCCTGTTCATCAGAAGAACTATCAAAGAAGTGATAAACATCTTGACACAGCTCTTCCTCTCTTTGGATGGCTTCTTCACTCTTCATTTTCTTCTTTTGTTCCCTCTCTCGGATTTGTTCTCTCTTCTTGGCATTAGCAATCTGCTTCTTTGTTTCTGAATAATCTATTGAACCCATTTGCATACTTCCTTGGCCTTCTGCCTTTGTCCTCTGTGCCTTTATAAATTCAAGCTCTAAAACAGGGATCTTCTTTTCACGAGGACAACCACAATCAATGTGGGAATTATTTTCTCTCTTACCTGAGTGAGAACAGTTGGATTCAGAACATAATTGTATGGAGCACTTGCAGGTCAAAATGTCAAACAGAGTATCAAGTGTGTGCAGAAATTCATTTTTCCTGGCCAAGTTTCCTTTACCAAGTGATGTTTCAACTGCTTTGTGCCATAATTTCGTTAGTTTTAGCTCAATAGTTCGACACTGATTAATCACAGGTGGTTTGAATAGTGCATTAGCTTTTGTCCATTGATGCAGAAGAGGGACTATCATGTCATTTATGAGTTCTTTATCTGTATAGTTCCTTCTGTCCTTTGCATTTTTTTCTCGAAGGAGTAACCCTAATCTTAGCATGTCTCTCACTGTTGGAAGTTCTGATACAGGAAGCTCCTTCCCTTTACCAACTAGCAGGCTCAAGTGGGTTGACAACTGACTTCTTGTCTTCAATTTTGACATCTTCACACTATCTGACAAATAGAAAAATATTTCAATGTTTCATAATTCAATTGTTGTTTCAAAAAATATCAATTTGTTTATCAAAAATGCTGTAACAGAAATAACATAATAATTTCTTAGAACATAATGTTTTATACAATGATATAAGTAACTGCGACAATCAATATGCCCTACTTACAATAATTAAAATGTAGAATTCGTCTGGTAGAGTAGGTGCAAGTGCAATGAGAGCAAACCACCGCCTATGATATCTAGAAGGAGAGTGAGCCGGGCGCCTTATCCTCACGCTTGGTACAAGTCAAAACAAGAATTAAACTGTCCCACACGGAGAGCCTGTTCATGTTCATGTTCTGACATGCATATTGTACACAAGCTATAGAACCATAAAATACTCCATAATCCATATGCTTAAATGAGATTAGTTAATATCAAGTGAATAATTCTAATCAAGTCTCATTAATTTGTTGAAATACTGATATTTGAAACTTTAAGGTATAATTGATGTAGGTGAGGGTTATTTCAATTCATTTTTGTTTGCTAATCTCAAGTTTAGACATAAAGAGGCACAATATTTTGACTACTAAATTTGATTTTTAACATGTTGACACACCCTAGCCAGAAGCAGCTCTCATCGTCTCTACAGCTACTGTCTCTAGACCGCAGGTTAGACACCCTAGAGCAACACTGCTTCTCTAAGCAGAAACCAGCTCCTCTTCCTGCCCCAAGCACCACGTCCTACCGACCCCAGCATACCCGTCCTGCCTCAGACGCCGCCCCTGGCACAGCAGTACCCCCTGCCGCTCCTCCTGATGCAGCCCCTGCTTCCGACGCGGCCCCTGCTCCTGACGCGGACCCACACACCCCTCTTTTCTCCCTCAGTTACTCCCTGCTACTGTCCTGCACCCTGCTGCTGTCGTGGACCCAGCTGCTGTCACGAGCCCTCATCCGCTTCTGCTGACGCAGCCCCTGCTCCTGACCCAGGCCCACACACCCCAGCAGGCGCATCTGACGACTCTGTACCTGCCGTGAGGGAAGCACAACATTCATCGCCTCCACACACCCTTTTTCTCCCTCTCTACTCCCACAGATATTGTGTATCTAGACAGTTGTCTCCTCTTGCGGCCGGCTCATCCACGCCATCGCCGTTATGGCTCACATGTGGCATGCACCGCCCGTTCTGCCTCACATGTGCCATGCAACCCTGCAGACAACAAGTCTCCTACACCGCCTGGAGGTAAGGGGGGAGTATTGTAGTGGATTTCTCCCCTACAAACGCTGTTTGTCGCTGAGTAGCCGATCCCGCGAATTCCCCAGTGTATGCCTCGTGGTCTAGGTCAACCAGCGCCGCCTTACAAAGCGGAGGTCAACTATTAAGCCACGCCTACCGCCGCTATATAAGACCTGATCTCGTGGTGATCTCTCTCTTTCTACCTACACCAACCAGCAAGCAACACCTCCTCCTCCGCCGCTGCCTGGCGGCCCTCGCTCCCGCCGGCGAGCATGGCGACCCACAAGCTGGTCCTGCTCTGAGCATCCTCACCAACCAGTTCTCTCTACATCACGCTTGTAACCACGCTGCCACTTCCCAGCACCAAGCTGCATTGTACATCCAATGCAACATGTATACAGAGAGTACATTGTGAGTTTCCTTTCTCCATCCCATCCTGAGTGCGAACCAAATACCACATAACCCCACAGTATCCACTACAATATATATATATATATATATATATATATATATATATATATATATATATATATATATATATATATATATATATATATATATAGAGAGAGAGAGAGAGAGAGAGAGAGAGAGAGAGAGAGAGAGAGAGAGAGAGAGAGAGTACATAGAAGTATAGCTAATTAACACACCGGTGGGCATAATGTCACAAAAGTAATATGAATGGATAATCAACATCAAAGGATATTGTAGGTACTGTATGTGGCCATGTGGGGTTATGAGATATTGGTTCACACTCAGGATGGGATGGAGAAAGGAAACTCACAATGTGCTCACTGTATTCATATTGTATTGGATGTACAATGCAGCTTGGTGCTGGGAAGGCAGCGTGGTTACAAGCGTTGAGTAGAGAGAGCTGGTTGTCGAGGGTGTCCAGAGGAGGACACCAGCTTGAGTGACGCCAAGGTCGCCGGCGGGAGCGGGAGCCACCAGGATGGCGCGGAGGAGGAGGAGGTGTTCCTTGCTGGTGGCTGTGGGTAGTAAGAGGGTGGTCACAGCGGTGTCAGGTCTTATAGGGCGGGGGTAGAATGGGTTGATAGTTGACACCCGTTCAGTCAGGCGGCACTGGGGGCGTAGGCTGGAGAATTCGAGAAGGGAGCATGACAGCCAGTTGTCAAATTCTCTTTGCTTGTCTATTATCTCTTTGTATGGGCTCACATACATACGTACACGTATGATATCTCACACTCAGGATGGAGGTAGAATCAGGGCCGGATTTTCTTACTTGTGGGCCCCAGGCCAAACTCATTAGTGGGCCCCCCAATTTATAGAAATGTTTGCATATTTCAATAATCAATATTTATAAATTTTAGTGTTTCAACTATGTGTAATAGAACTTCTTTCCAGTATTTTCTCTCCAATTCTAGTTGCAAAGCCAAAGTGGAATCAATTCGCCTTGCTGTAATTGCCCTCACACCCCAAGTAGTAACTGAGATTTTATGCTCTTTGCTACTTTCATGTTCAGCAACTCTATGCTGGCAGTTTTTCCAGTCGCTAAGCCCACTAGTAAACAATGAGACTTGCTTGATGAATAGCTTGCAGGGAACACAAAATACATCTCCAGTTTTTGGAGAATACACAAGCCATTCCCTTTTAACTTTTTCATCATTTGCCATTTGACGTGTAAACAACGATTTGGGCACATATCGAACTCTTTCCTTTTCACCCACATTTTCACTTCTTGCAGATCTCGAGAAGTCACCTTGTTCACAATTTAGATCAAGAGGATGGTTTAGTAAATACTCAATCAGTTTATCATCAATTGTCAGCCAGTCAGCTGGATCACTTGATACACACAAATCAACACTGACACCTTGTTCCACAGAATGTTTCTTATAAGTCAACTGAGATGAATTGGATGAAGCTTCAGTCACAGGTGGTACTTCCATTGCTGTTGGTGCTGATTTACTTAATCTCTGTGACTGTGACTCAGCTGACCTCGCTTCATCAACTGAATCATGAAAGTGAACATCTACTGTGTCATCCCCTGGGAGTTTACTGTCACTGGTACTTGGCTCTGAATCTCCTTTTGGTTTAAAAAATGTTGTCAGCTTTGGAACTGATTGCAGTTGTGCAGCTTTGGCTGCTTTTAACTTTCTCTTTTGTGAGCCACTCAGATATTTTTTCAGGGACGACATTTTTATCTCGTGAGAATCCCCAAGAATAATCTGTAAGCAAAAAAATAGTGTAAGTCTATAAGAGATACCAATATCACAAAAAATAGACACAAAAACACACGTAATATAACACTGAAGTCCATTTAATGCAACATGTAAAATATCATTAGTAAATAATGAGTGCTGCTACACAATATAAAATATCACTGAGCTGAGGCTGAGAAGATACTGACTGGCTGAGCGAGCTGTCAGCAAACCAACGGTAACCCTGACACTACTGAACGTGAAACGATCCTGTCCTTCACACGTCAAGGCGCTGAAGGTTTCTTGAACTTTATTCTCTCTCTCTCTCTCTCTCTCCAGTATATATGTATGTATAGATAGATAGATAAATAGATAGATAGATCGATGGTGGGACACGGACATTTAAAAAAAATATATAAATTTTTTTTTACTATCTTATTTTATCTTATTTCCTTCACTTTACTATAGGGCCTAGACCGTGGCCCACCTGAGAACCACCTCATGGCCCACCAGTTGAAGACCACTGTGGGCCTATACTTATTGTACAGGGGCCCCATACCCCGGGCCCTATACTTATTGCACAGGGGCCCTTATGGTTGTGAATATATTATATAATGAAATACAGTACTGGGAGTACACTTGAAACAAGGTTACACGCTGGCACGCTGCGTGACAAATTAGTTTCAGTGGGCCCCCAGATACCGGTGGGCCCTAGGCCAATGGCCTACTTGGCCTATTGGTAAATCCGGCCCTGGGTAGAATAGAAACTCGCAATGCGTTTTCTGTATATATATTGTATGTACAGTTGCTGTGTGGTGAGAAGCTTGCTCAGAGGTCCTGTTGGGTGAGGAGCTTTCTGAGGGAGCTGGTTGGTGAGGCGCTGTCTTGCTGGTCCAGGTGAATAGAGTAGAATGATGTCCACGGCCAGGCTGAGGTGTATTTATACGATTCTCCAGTATACTGCCAGATTCTGGGGTCACTAAGTCTAAGGGGATAACTTAACTCTATTCTTAATTTCTAAGGGTTGCTGCCACCAGACCCCCTCTGGGCAGTATGTAGCTCATTAGGTAGAGGGCAGAGTGGACTAGGCATTGGGTTAGGTTTTTCATTGACCAGATCGATAAGGGGAAAGAAGGGTGAAACCATAACATGTCTTAGTTCTTCCAATTGTTCATTCTACTTACTTCAGTTCAGTGGTTACTACCTAACCTCAGTTCTTTTTGGTAGCATGTCGGTGGTCTAGGCACATGGGTATTGTAATTCTGATATCAAGTCACTTGGACGGAAATAAAGGTAAACTACTGTGGGGAAAAATGAATATTCCTAAAATACTCTAAGAACAGGTTTATTAATATGAAATCAAAGGAAAAAAGAGATATTATTAACATATAACTTCAAGGTGTAACTCCTCGCTTATTGCAGACTCAGTATTTTCTTATTGCACACAACCTTACTGGTGTTACATTACATTACATAGCAGGACCAGATCCTTGGCCGTACTCACCACACATAGCAGATTACTTTACTTCTCACACCTACTGGTGGTATGTGGCATTACAGTACAATTACAAGGCTTTACTCAGAGTCCTAAGTGGACAACTTTACTTCTCACACAGTACTAGGTACTTTCCATTACATCCAGTTATAAGACAACCTTGCATGTGATACTTCACAGACTGTTGGTAGTGCATAGGAGATGCACTCACAACATACACATTAATACCGATACCAACAAATACATGAGTCCACTACCCAACAGGGGATAATTATTTCCAGTTAATTATCCCCAAACATATAACTTCCAGGAGTGTCCCAGGGTAGGACACTGGGGTTCACGACCGTGGATGTGATCGGTGGTAGCCAGACACATGGCGAGTCTAGGGTCTGGCTCCACGAGGCAGTGGAGCAGATTGATCATGCCAAATCCGCGCCATCGCTCATATAATGATCACTGCTGAATATCCACCGGCTCCGAACAACCGGTGGGTGTTTAATTAATCCCACCCTCGATCTGTAGGACAACGAAGATGGATGGCGTTACGGGAGGGAAGCATGGACAACACAATCACAACAAATCCTTCGTCTCACAGCGTCAGACGACATTTACTTTATATTTCTTCTCACACAGGGTGAATAACAATTACACTGTCACAACATGAACACTGATATTCACTACAATTGACTGAATCAAACTAAATGGCTAGGGAACACATCCACATACCTGTAGGAAAACGAAATTGAATGGCGTTACAGGAGGCTTGATCCTCCCGCTCACCGTGGTTATATACCCCTGAGTTGCCAGCGATCGCTACTCACGAAATGACAGAAATCACAAACAAACCAACTTTTACACATTCAAAGATAACCTTCAGTTGACAAAGGTCTGCCGAATTACTCGAGTTGATTTACATAAACTAATTCAAGATTGAGCTTCCTAGGAGAAAGTGGAATAAACGTATTGACAACTGTCTTCACAAGGGCGGGACTTAGAGAAGGATCACGAGTATAAAACGAGTGGGAAAAACAAGTCTCCTCTTAAGGATAGCTAACCAGCTACCCACTCATGTATTTTCATCTGATATCTGCGGAAGTTATGTTCACTAAACATTCACAGAGGCAAATAGTATGACCTTCAAACCACGATCTACACTAGCCCAGATCAATTGGACTCTCACAACCTTCCTATAGGTACCTTGAGTTCTTAATGCTATGAGTACATACAATTACTATTATAAACCCGTAGCTGGGTACAATTCATCAAATAATTGCGTAACATTCATTAGGTGAGTTAGTCTTTATCAATGACCCGTTCTCTGAGATTCTACAAGCACGGTGGATTTGAATGTTATGTAGTGTAATATGAATTAAAGGGGGTTTTTAGGAATGAAAATGATGTGCGCAGTCCACCAGGATCAGAAAACGAGGTGCGAAAAGTGTGGGGGCCAATCACCGTGCAGAACGCGAGAGGTGACAGAAGCGCTGATCCTGGCTGAGATGTTGAAGCTCGGGCCTCGCTCAGCGATACTACTCCTTCGTCCGCACCTGAGAGGCAGTCTGTCGACGTAGCTTGCTGTAAGCTGCTTGGCTGGTAAGCGAACGGCGGGTGATCAGTCGGCAGTTGTAGGGGAGAGTATCCACTACAATTTGCATGGCTTACCTTTAAAACAGGAAGAGAGAGGAATCATCAAATTCCTCTACCTCTGTTTCCTCTCAAGATGTACTTGCTGTTGCTGTTGATTTCAGGATTGATTCACTGACTTCTCTTCTTTCTTTTTTTTATCCTCTTCACCACTGATCGGCTCATTAGCCGCCTGGGCAATCGGTCACGTCTCTGATTACTTTTCCTTTTATTTTATCCTCTTCACCAAAAGATCACCTCGTTAGCCGCTTGGACGATCGGTCACGTCTCTGTTACACACTGTTGGCAAGTACTGGGCGTGCACCGGCTCCTGAATGTACCTGAACCCGCTCCAGTGTTGGTCAAGTCTTGTCTTGAAAGAGCTCACACTCGGTGCTGTCACAACACTTTCTGGTAGATTGTTGCCCCAGGGTGTTACTGGTTTCACCACAACAAATGAAAAACGATGTTAAGGTCGGTTGGAGTCCAATACACTGCGAGGAAGTTCGGACTTAATTCCCAAGGTGCAAACTCGCAGTTTAATCCTGCCAAATTAACGACATCTTCCAATGCAGCCAGCTGGTGTGCCGCTATCAGTCCCCTGAAGCTTGCTGGGTATTCCGCTAACACACACACTGTGCCTGAGATAATGATGGAGAAACCTCAGAGTAGTCGCGCTCTCCTCCGTGCACGAGCTTATATACGGCTAACTGGCAACTCAGGCCTGTGAGGATCACATGCCAGGAAGGACAGTCAGGCAATGACAAAAATTACATTCAACTCAATCACTATACATTTGATTATGACAACCAATTGCCACCGGTCAGGCGAATTTCCTACGTCTATTCATATAATCTAATCAGAGATTGAGCTTTCCAAGAAAAAGCGGAATTACACACGTTGATAACATTAGTTCTCCCAACAAAAGCGAATTTCTAGACAAGGACCCTCTATGGGTATAGGTTGAGATCTTATAGATAAGAAGTTTGACATGTTCTTTAAGGAGATTAATGGCTTTCTTGAATAGACAACTGACATTAACTAAACTACAAACATCAGATTCTCTAATGTTTGGGCATCAAAATGATCTAATTTCAGTAGTACTCAGAAATGCCTGGCTATAACCAGGGACAATACCCTTGGACACTATTCATACTGGCAGACTCGACATTCACTTACTTAACAAGTGATACAAACAATAAAGACAGCTAAAGCCTTCAACACCACTCACAAAGGATCTAGTATGCTTTAACTGTAATCAGACATATCTAATTTGACTCAAAACAATGTTGTTCTCTCTCACATTCAGATTTACCTTAATGAGAGTGTGGTGGGATGTAATCCGAGACAAGGTTCTTCAAACTCCAGAGCACGAGCAGTAAATATATTCCATAAGTACAAGACTTGGCAGAATAACCAACAGGTACAAAAACAGGGGCAAGCAAAAAGGACTCCTTGTCGTAGCCAGGCCTGAGCAGATCTGAGAGAATTTAGCTAACTCGGCAGGGAGAGCTGCTAGACATTACTAGGACAATAAATGAGATCTTCTAGTTACTTGACAAGCGCGGTACAGACATGGTACATCGGGACATAGTAAGTGAACATAGGCATTAGACATAAGCATAGATATCAGACATGCTATAATAATATATAGTAATACAGACATGTGAATAAATGGTACAATGAATGGTAACAGAGTCTTGCCGTCAGGCGTGTTCACATATCTTGGTATTTCCATATCTATACAGAGAGGATATAAGAGCTTGGGCTCTTATAACATTACTTTTACTTTAATACTGTGGTAGTACGACTCGAGAGGTAGGCCCATGGGTACATGTAATTACAGTATCAAGCAATAGGAAAGAACAACGGTGAATACTGCAGGTGAATAATAGACCCAACATACAAATACAATGTTTATTAAAGACACAAAATGGTTATTAAAATGACGTTAATGATGCACAAATAGGAACTCTATGTACTATGCCCTCAGGCTCAATTTACTTACACCACGACTGGGTGTACATACACAATAACACACATAAACTCTCACAGCACCTTAGCACCATTAAAACCAGTGGCAATGACGCCAGTACAACACTCAACAGCACCAGGAGTAACTCAAGCGGGGGACATGGTAGAGTTCCCACCACGTGGCACCTTCCAACAAACTCCGATAATTCCGGTGGAATAACACAACCACCAAAGAGCCCTACTGAACCATGGACTCATCCACCAATGATGGGGGCTGGTAGCTGTTTGTGGGGCCTGATGATCCGGTGTCACCACATGGGCAGTGAGCGTTAGGGGAAGGCTGGCCAGCTATGGGGGTCATAGGTGGTAGTAGAGCTTCTGACGCTCGGGATTCACGGAGATAACCGATTCTACTGGTCTTCAGACATCTCCCCAGACTAGTGGATGCGTCATCCACGCTACAGACGGCCTAGGCTCCGATAGGGCCCTGTGGGGTGAGGATCGTGGAGCTTACTCACGGTTTAAAGCGAACACCAACGTTTCAAAGGGACGTTAAGGGCGTAAAAATACTTCACTCAAAGCACATCAACTACGTTACTGTAACACTTGCACAATCAAACTATTAATTAGGTCAAATCACGTAAAATGGCGAGTTAAACACGGAGAAGTGGGAATGACATACCTGTGGGGTGAGGATCGTGGGGCATACTGACGGTTTGAAAACGAACCGCCACCCTCCACCCATGCCAAGCCACAGATTCCACCTACTCAACCATTTCATTGTATATTACGTTACTGTACACTATGACGTTTGAAATTGAGACTACGAACTCAGTTTCATTCCCTAATATTCTCTTTACAAACAATGCTCTGACTGAGCTATCACAGGCAAGAATTAAATTGATCACAAAAAGTTGTGGATGGCAATCCCGGTGGGCAAGTCTCAACACGTAGCGCCTGACGACAAACACAAAGAGCAGGTCTAAATGTTCACTTCAGGAAAATCAACTAATTCTATAGTTAACATCCTTACAACACTTTCACTATGATTATCAGGGTCTCTGATATTCATAGGTGAAAAAGGGTTTACAGGTCTTGGTAGAAGAAAGAGTTTACAAACTCGGTCAACAACAATACGACATCTCAATGACGTCGTCAAAGAAACAGAGAAAACGGAGGACGTTTCCACTGGGAGACTCAGAAGGTTTTGTGGACGTATAGCGTAATATGAATCATTAGGTTTTAACAGGCTAGCCGTCATTACGATCATGACAAAGCTCCCCCTTTCCCCAAGATTCATATTATTTGGTAACGTTCAGAAAACATGTAAGTAGTTACATACACATTAAATGATTAATACAAAATATACTTTCCCATACACAAATAATTCACATATATTATACCAATAAAAATAGAAAAATAGTTCCCTACCGGTGGTCTGAATTGGGCAAACGAAATGGAAATCTGTTAACATACAAATAGAATGTGACACACCTTCATAAAAAATATTGTGATACATACATCATGACATAATGGCACCAAAAATAATAATACATGGGGTAACAGATACAACATATCATACAATAATAACACATGGTGTTAGATACACCATATCATACAATAATAATGTTACATATTACAAAATACACCCTCGTATCGGTAGATAAAGTGCACACCCAAAATATTTACTTACAGAACTCCAATTCAATGTTCATAGGTAACAGAAAAGTTTCTTTTAAGCAATTGGTCAAATGCTTACAGGACACCCTAAGATTTAACATAGATTTCTCAAGCTAGGACACAAACGAACGGACCCCATCAAGTCGAAGGAATGATTTGTTTTACTTTAATCTAAAGAGTCATGTCGCACTCGCGAGAGGCAGCAACCTTCGAGGGATTCCGAACGAGCGGGTATTCTCAAGAATCCAATGCAAACGAAACGGTCCTTATGAGAACACAACCAAACCAAAAACTGTCTGTACTTATAGCATTTGCCATGTAGGAGTAATGGTGCCATGTTTCCATGCCCGAATACTACCTGAAAGCCACGAAATCTACACCTACACACCAACAACAACCAGCCTACGTAGGACTTACAAACCAGAACTTGAGAACTCTCAACTGGTATCTTTACTCCACTAGTAACACATACCCATCAGATGATTACATAACTGCCAATCCATCTTCCAATCTCTATGTCTTTACTGCAAATTGACCCTCCCTCGGCAAAATACTTTCAACCAAACAAAAAAACATCCTCAATTCTTTTCCTTTCTCTCCAATTTTTTTCTTCACTTCTTCAATTACCAAAAGTTACCTACAACAGATTGTGCACTTCACTATCAACCCATGAACAACCAAGGAGGTTCACTTATAAAGCCCACTGTTTCTTAAAGATCCAGTCTAACCACTGGTTTTCTCCTCCTTTACCCATGGCTTTAGCGAGTTTAGCCATAAGAGCTTGGGCTTCCGTTGCTAGCTCACCTGCGGTTTTGGCCACCACGGTGCCCTGATCCGCATTAGTTTCTGCCATCGTGTTACAAAAATCTGCAACAACAACAACATGCACAGTACACACTCAAAGACACAAGGACTGGGACTCAACTGACTTTCTGCAAGACGATTTAACATTCAAGGCATCAACTAAGAATACTGTTCAGATTATTAATCTCCCAAAAATATGATAATACTGCATGAGAATGCACTTTTCCAGGGCACATTTACTGTACCTACTCCAGACAACGGTATTTTACTGTTAACAAACTCAGTATGGTGCAACACTGCGTGAACACTTCACGAATTTCTGTACTCACAATTGCGGGTCCATAAGCTTGTATAACATTTTCCATATACTGTATCACCATAAGGTCCTCATATATAATACAGTACTCTGAAAGTATACCGGCATTAGAGTTCACATAACATACAATGTTCCACCAAATAATGAACCACTCTGCATTAAAAAAAATCTGGGGTTAACACCTGTCACGTGCCTGAGCGCTCGGGAACTCGCATAGCGTGAGGCATATGTTCACGCCTACATTTCACACAAGCTATTAACTTGTTAATTGTACTTATTATATTATTATTGTTCTTAGTTACTTAGGTTAATTGTATATTTATGTATGTTATTAATATGCATCATTGTCTTACTCTGTTAAGTCAAATCAAGAGTAGTTTTAATTAATTATATAAACTATCCAGCAAATGTCCTGGATCACGTGATATGAGACGCTCTCCTCCACGGCGTGCCCCACGCCTCCCCAGTAGCGAAAAACCGTGGCATAGGGTAGACGTGTCCATTCGTTCTCTAGCCTTGACCCTTGTCAAGTGCCTTGTCCAGTCTTCTGCAATGCCCTAGGGGTATCAGGTATTAGTGACACGTTTAGTTAGGCCTAGGAAGGGATCCTGGTGGTAAGGAATCTCCTGTTTGGTAGGAATAATCATTTTGTAGTGATTGTTGTAAATATATATTTCGTATGTCTGTGCAATATAGTAATGTTAAGTAATATTAGTTTGGTCTAACTCCTTATGGTATATTTTCGCCCTTCCGGCATCACCCTTATTTTAATATACAATTACTTATTCCCTTAAATTCATGTTTGCTAGTCAGTACTCCCTTTAGAACATAAATTGAATTAATTAATTATCTTCCCTTTTGTGATTCACTTATTTCAACTGTTCTTACTTATTCAAGAACATTTAGTTGAGTAGGTTTTTGGTGGGGATAATTATTGCCGTGTTCCCTATTTGTTCCTTTATTTGTTAATAACTTGGGGTAGGTTCACTCCCCAGGTATAAAGGGTAGTGGGATCGCGACAAGTGGGGGCCTGTGTCTGGGAGCTAACCATTGTTGTGTCATATCAAGTGTTGTTACTCGCCAGGTGTTGTTTCATCGCTAAGTATTTTTGGATGCAAGTTGCTGTGTTCACAGTGCTCATTTATATTGCTCCTGTTATTGCTTAAGCTACTGGTGAGTTAACCCTTATCTTGTGTACCAGGTGTTTGGTTAATCCCTTGCTGTGTTTCACAGTTGATTGCATTTTGATATTATTAATTAGCTAGCTAGTTAGCTTAGCTGCCACGGTTCCTTTTTTTTCGCTACTCGATTTTGAGTTCAACATGTTTGACCTGGAAAGCTTTTTGGCTTCACCTTCAGCCGAAGTACTGAAGGGGCTTACTAAGGCAGAGTGGCAATCCCTCGCTGCTTATTATGAAGTAGAAGGCCGCTCTTCCATGAATAAGGCTAGGTTAGAAGAGGCTGTCCTCAACTACCTTATTGACAATGAAATCATAGCCCAACCATTGGGAAATTCAGAGGAAATTGTTACACCAAGTAATTTGGCCTTACAAGTTGAACTCAAAAGACTCGAGGTGGAGCTGGAAACTCTCAAACAACGAGATTTGGCTCAAGGTAGTAATACTTCAACATTCAGTGTAGACAAATGTCTCAACAGTGTTCCTAAATTTAATGAGAAAGAACCAGACAAGTTCTTCTCTCTTTTTGAGAAAATTGCCCGACTTAACAAGTGGCCTGTTTCTCAATGGTCTCAACTTATTTATAGATCTTTCACTGGTAAAGCATTAGATGTGTTTTCTGCCCTCTCTGAGGATCAATGTCGAGACTATGCCCTTGTTAAGTCCGCGGTTTTGAGCGCTTATAAACTTGTTCCTGAAGCCTACCGGCAACAGTTCCGTAACTGCCGGAAGACTGACAAACAAACATTTGTGGAGTTCTTCAGGCAGAAACAGGTCCTTTGTCGGAGGTGGATTGAAAGTGAGTCTGCCCATGTAGAACATGACAAGCTTGTTGAACTAATCCTGCTAGAGGAGGTTAGAAAGTGTATCCCAGGCGACATTCGAGCACACTTGGATCAGAGAGGTATCTGTACCCTGGCTGATGCTGGTCCAGTGGCTGACCATTATTCCTTAACTAATAGAAATGTAAATTCCAGGTCTTATGCTCCCATGTCCCAGTCCTTCACTTCCTTCAAGCGGCCCACACCAACATCTACATCGGGGTCCCTGCCTCTTGTCATACCGACCCGACCCTCAGGGTCTGCATCATCTACCCCGGGTGAGCCCATGGCCCATGGGACAGGTGGATCTACTCCTATTGGTGAGAGAAACTCTAGTTGTAGGTACTGTAAGAAGCCAGGACATGTCATCAGCGACTGTCTCAAGTTAAAAGAAAAGAAATTCCTCTCACCAAGGATCCCCCGCTCTTTTGGTTGGAGTGGCCGAGCAATCGGAGAAATTATTGGAGCCCTGTGTCACTGCCCTCAGTCAGACTGTTGCCCTGGATGCTTCCCTCTCTTCTGTGATATCAACCTTTGAACCATTTTGTTCTCCTGGTTCCTTAGCTTTGGATCAATTCAGTCAACCCACTTCTGTTAAACTCTTGAGAGACACAGGCTCAGCCTTATCTCTTGTTACTATAGAAGCTGCTCCATTCCTGGATTCATGCTATACTGGTAGCTGGGTGCTTGTGAACGGTTTGACCGGTGGGTCGCGTATTCCCCTTTGTCAAGTGTACCTGCGGTCATCCATAAAGTCAGGTTATGTCACGTTAGGAGTAGTAGATAGCTTACCTGTAGAAGGGGTCTCTCTATTGATAGGAAATGACCTCATTGGCGACATGATGTTCCCTAATGTTGTGATCTCATCTTGTCCCACTGCCGAGAATAATACTGTGCAGTTAGAAGTAGACTTTCCAGGGTTGTTCCCTGCGTGTGCTGTGACCCGTAGCATGAGCCGCAGTACAGAGGTAGAAGAGACTAGTGAAGTTGATGAAGTTTCCCTCCAGGACTGTGAGAAGTCCGAGGATAATCTTATCCAGCCGGACCATGCTGATCTTGGTCTCAGTGAATTTTTTGAGGATTCCCCACAACCAGATAACCTCCAGAGTAGTTCTGATGGAGATAGGAACCCAGATGTCACTAGTTTTGGTTCCTCTCCCATCACTAGGAGTAAGTTTATTGAGCTACAAGCAGGGGATCCTGAGCTGGTAGGTTTTCTCAATAGGTCAGTTACGGAGACAGAAGCTGAGCAAGAATCAAATTGCTACTACACTAGGTCTGGTGTATTAATGCGGAAGTTCCGTCCCTCCAATTCTCCTGCCAATCACCCTTGGTTAGTTCATCATCAAGTTGTTATTCCCAAACCTTTGCGGCAGGACGTACTTAGTATCGCTCATGATGGGGTGGGTGGTCATTTAGGAGTTAGGAAGACCTATGCAAATATTTTATGCCAGTTCTTTTGGCCTAGGATGAAGAAAGACGTCAGCTCTTACTGTCGCACTTGCCATGATTGTCAGGTAGCGGGGAAACCGAACCCCAGTGTTAAACCATTCCCTCTGCAGCCTATCCCAGTCATTGAAGAGCCCTTTAGTAAGGTGGTCATAGATTGTGTCAGTCCCTTACCTAAGACCCCTCGTCGTCATCAGTTCTTGCTAACCATTATTGATTGTGCAACCCGTTATCCTGAAGCCATTCCTTTGCGCCGCATCACAGCGAAGAATGTTATCAAAGCCTTAACCCACTTCTTCACTCAAGTAGGCCTTCCTACAGTGGTGCAGTCAGATCAGGGTTCCAATTTTACTTCCCGGTTGTTTAATCAGGTAATGCAAACCCTGGGAGTCCGGCAGTTGAGGTCTTCGGCCTGTCACCCTCAGTCACAGGGGGTGGTAGAGAGATTTCACCAGACACTAAAACTCATGTTGCGCACCTTCTGTCTGGAGACTGGGAAGGATTGGGACGAGGGAGTTGACCTGCTTTTGTTTGCTGTTCGGGACAGTAAACAAGAGTCGCTAGGATTCTCGCCCTTCCAGCTCGTCTATGGACATGAGGCGCGAGGGCCTCTTAAGGTGTTAAAAGAGTGTTGGTTGAGTGATCAGAGCGCGACGCCCTTAGCTTCATATGTGGTACAATTCAAGGAGAAGTTGCGTCTGGCTGTAGAACTTGCCCAGTCCAACTTAAGGTGTGCTCAGGTGAAAATGAAACTGCATTTTGATAAGGCCCATCAGGCAAAGCCTAGAGAATTCCAAGTGGGGGAGCAGGTGTTGGCCTTCCTGCCCTTACATGATCACCCTTTTAAATCCAAATACAGTGGTCCATATGAAGTACTAGAAAAACAGGGGTCCGTGAATTATGTGATTAGCACCCCTGAACGGCGTAAGAAAAAACGCCTTATCCATGTCAATCTTTTAAAGTCATATCATGTTTGTAACGAAACTCTGGGAAAAGCAGTTGCTTGTGTTAATCAATCCTTGCCAAATTGTATCATTGTGCCAGAGTGTAAGGATGATAAAGATCAGTGTTTTTCTGAAATAATGAATGGGTCTAGTGTAAAAGTTGAAAACTCGACTATCTTGGAGGACCCCAGTGCTAAGTTGTGCCATCTCTCTAGTGACCAAGCCAATAATATAAAGTCTCTATTACAGGAGTATCTTATTATAGTTGGTGATTACCCACTCTCTTGTTCAGTGCTGGAGCATGATGTTGAGACCAGGGGAGCCAAGCCAATCCGACAGCATCCCTACCGTCTTAATGCCTTCAAGTGGGAGTGTGTGCGAGCCGAGGTACAGCGTCTTCAAGAGCTAGGCCTCGTCGAACCCAGCATCAGTCCATGGGCATCCCCTGTTGTTCTAGTTCCAAAGCCGAATGGGTCAATGCGGCTGTGTGTGGATTATCGCAAAGTGAATGCTGTCACTGAACCCGATGGTTATCCCTTGCCACGCATCGACGACGTGATCAACGATCTTGGACAGGCAAGGTACGTGACCAAGTTGGATCTCCTCCAGGGCTACTACCAGATAAGACTGACTGAACGCTCCAGGGCCATCTCTGCTTTTGTCACTCCTGAGGGGTTGTACCAATTCACAGTCCTTCCGTTTGGTATGCGGAACGCCCCTGCAACCTTTCAACGCCTCATGAATTTCATCACGTCTGGTCTGGAAGGTGTCCGCTGTTACCTAGACGACCTCATCGTCTTCAGCAGTTCCTGGGAAGATCACATGAGTCGTCTACTACAAGCCCTCTTCTCCGTACTGGCTGCAAGCAAGCTGACGGTGAACCTCGTCAAAACTGAGTTCGGCCATGCCCACGTCACTTTCTTGGGGCATGTGGTCGGACAAGGGGAAGTCCAGCCTATAGCAGCCAAAATTGAGGCAATTCAACAGTATCCAGTGCCAGGCGATAAGAAGAGTGTGATGAGGTTGCTGGGTATGGCGGGGTACTACCGCCGTTTTTGTCCAAACTTCTCCTCCGTTGCCTCTCCCATGACTGACCTGCTGAGTGGCAAGAAAACCTTCAAGTGGGCTACGGCTTGCCAGGAATCTTTTGAGAATCTTAAATCCCTGCTGGCAAATGCTCCTGTACTACTTGCACCTGACCTCCAGAAACAGTTCACTCTCCATGTCGACGCCAGTGAAATTGGCGCCGGTGCTGTGCTTCTGCAAGAGGGTGAGAGTGATCAAGTGCTTCATCCGCTGTGCTATTTTTCAAGAAAATTTAACAAATATCAAAGAAACTATGCCACCATTGAAAAGGAGGCTTTATCACTGATCATGGCACTAGAAAACTTCAAAGTATATATTGGCAGCACTGCTTATCCCGTTCAAGTGTTCACTGATCATAACCCACTTACTTTTGTTGACAAGATGAAACATACCAACCAAAGACTTTTGAGGTGGGCTCTATCACTTCAGCCCTATAACTTAAACATTTCCCATATCCGCAGAAAAGAGAACGTGTTGGCTGATGCACTTTCTCGAGTCTGATTATTTAGAAACTATGTCTATAAGCAAATTATTTTTTGTTATATTGTCATTGAGTACCTTGTGTTTATATTATAAATTATTTTGCTTCATATTGATTTAAACTGATTGTGTTAGTTATTACTTTCACTGTGTAGCTGTATATCCATTTTCGCTTCCAGTTAGTTGTAAGCTCACTTTTTTGGGGGAGGTGTCACGTGCCTGTAGCGCTCGGGAACTCGCATAGCGTGAGGCATATGTTCACGCCTACATTTCACACAAGCTATTAACTTGTTAATTGTACTTATTATATTATTATTGTTCTTAGTTACTTAGGTTAATTGTATATTTATGTATGTTATTAATATGCATCATTGTCTTACTCTGTTAAGCCAAATCAAGAGTAATATTAATTAATTATATAAACTATCCAGCAAATGTCCTGGATAACGTGATATGAGACGCTCTCCTCCACGGCGTGCCCCACGCCTCCCCAGTAGCGAAAAACCGTGGCATAGGTTAGACGTGTCCATTCGTTCTCTAGCCTTGACCCTTGTCAAGTGCCTTATCCAGTCTTCTGCAATGCCCTAGGGGTATCAGGTATTATTGACACGTTTAGTTAGGCCTAGGAAGGGATCCTGGTGGTAAGGAATCTCCTGTTTGGTAGGAAATAATCATTTTGTAGTGATTGTTGTATATATATATTTCGTATGTCTGTGTAATATAGTAATGTTAAGTAATATTAGTTTGGTCTAACTCCTTATGGTATATTTTCACCCTTCCGGCATCACTCTTATTTTAATATATAATTACTTATTCCCTTAAATTCTTGTTTGCTAGTCATTACTCCTTTTAGAACATAAATTGAATTAATTAATTATCTTCCCTTTTGTGATTCACTTATTTCAACTGTTCTTACTTATTCAAGTACATTTAGTTGAGTAGGTTTATGGTGGGGATAATTATTGCCGTGTTCCCTATTTGTTCCTTTATTTGTTAATAACTTGGGGTAGGTTTCACTCCCCAAGTGTAATGGGTAGTGGGATCGCGACACACCTGATTAAAATACACATTACAATAATAGCATACACATAGAAATATTAATATATGGAACTGTAAAACACCCCGAGGTATTAAGTAATGGAATATATGTCCTACCTAATACATAACTAAAGAATATTACAAGTACAAACTTAGCATATAGTGCAATGCTTCTGTTAGCAACTCAGAAGTGAAGCACTGGGCACTCCCATGATGAAACATTTCACAAAACTAGTGCCACGGCCCAAACTTATACTCACTGTCTGTAAGTAATAACTAAGTTAACAGTGGAAAAAAATTTGGGCAGATTGTTACACATCAAAATTCTTCATGTATTAATAAGCCTCATCCAAACTCTCTACACTCAAGTTACTATTGCATGTATCATTTACTTTAAACAAGACTTTTCTTTTGAGGCAACTGTTTTCTAACCAAACTTTGTGAGGTATTTCTTTGAACTATTATTTCACTTTTCCACAAAAACAAAAACAAAAATCTGTACCTTAGAAAAATACAGAACAAAATTATTAGCAATCTGAAATACTCATTAGTTACAGTGGAATGGTTATTAGATACCCGTACAGAGAAATGGTTATACGAATCACTGTTAAAAAAACCCTACAGTATCACGGTCATTCCTCCCAACTCGAAACCATGTAAATTACATCCCACCACTGCAAACATTTATAAGAGCTTGGGCTCTTATAACATTACTTTTCCTTTAATACTGTGGTAGCGCGACTCGAGAGGTAGGCCCATGGGTACCAGAGGAATGTGAGTTCAGTACTGCTGGATATGACTCATTTACGAACCTTTCTCAAGAAACTTGTAAGAGGGGTGTGGTTATCTATGCTAGGAAAGAACTTTGAGCCGGCCAGGCGAGGGTACAGGGAGAGGATACTTTTGAAGAGTCCAAATGGTGTAAAATTAAACTAAAGGGAAGGGACTTACTTATTGTCGGGTGTATTTATAAATCCCCAAACTGTGGCCGACTAAATCAAAGGAACATAAGAGCCTTAATAGACAACGCGGCGATGCTCAACCCTAGCCACCTCCTTATCATGGGGGACTTTAACTATGGCGACATCGACTAGACTCTAGAGAAACGAGTTCACCCCAAGTGACTAGAATAACCCTGCCACTCTTTTTGTTGAAACTCTGAGAGATAATTTTCTGTTCCAACATGTTAGAGACCCGACACACTACAGAGGGGAGCAAACACCCAAGCCACTAGACCTCATCATAACAAACGAGGAGGGTATGGTGGCCAAACTGGAACACCTTGCCCCAGTTGGCACCAGTCACCATATAGTGTTGTCATTCAGATTTAACTGTTACCTAGTTCAAGATAAGACCAGGCCAAGGTGCAAATATTACAGGGGAAATTACAGTGGGATGAGGAAGTTTAGTTAGTTTAACAAATTTATTGACAAAGCTTGTTGTAGAGCTTGCCTATTCTGAGTAATTCAGTCAGGTCTTGACACTGAGGGTGGTCTATGTATATTATGTATGTGCTCCATTTATATACACTATTTATTCAGCCTAGCTAGCAGCGTGTGGCAATGTATTTACCATGTCCCACATGCTTAATTAATGTGCCTGGCGACATATGGAAGCTGCTAATGTATCACTTACCACATGTCGCCCGAAAGGCTAGTTGACCCCCAGACAGAGTAAGGAGCACCACCTCCCTTGTGTATCTCTGTTTATCCAGGAAATAGAACCTACGAAAACTCTACAGGTGTTTGTGTTCGCTCCTGTAGATAGAACTTGATACCCAGAACACATGCAGGTGGTATCACTTCTCACTGCCACGCAGGATAGATGTTCATACAAAAAGAAATACAACATTTTCACTAACAGCTAAATATATAGAGGTCAGATTCATGTGGGTAATGTCACTGTTCACTGCCATGCAGGACAGAGGTTCGTACACAGAGAAATGCATCATATTCATTGACACTATATATAGGTCAGTGGTGCACATACATTGGACGTCATATTCTAATTGAAGACTAATCAGTGTGGGCTACCAAATTTGGGACAAACAGCAAGAATGTCCTGAAGCACCCCCGATTCAATGTAGTAATTACAAAGGTCAAGCTACAATAAGCTATGTGGCCTGAAGTCTTTGACAGTGTCACATTCAATAATATAGTGTTCAAGTGTATGCTTTAAGGGTTTATCACAAAGTTTACATACTGAGTGTTCCTTTAGGGAAGAGATGAGTGGTATCCACTGGACTGACTCATTAAGGCACAAGAATGCAGATACTACGCTGAATATGATAGCTAGTACAGCGACCCATTTGATCGATAAAAACATACCCAAGACCAAACCCAGTGCCTCTAGGAATACGAGGGGATTCCTACACACAAACCACGCGGCAGGCGACAAAGTTAAGAAGAAAACCCAGAAATTCAAGACGTGGGTTGGGTCAAATGGTGGGCTGGAGGATGTATGCAAGAGCCAGAAACCAAGCAAAGAAAGAATGTAGAGGGGCTGAAAAGGAGTTCCAGAAGCTGGTTGCAAGCGAGGTCAAGTCAAACCCAAAGGCGTTTTACCGCTATGCAAAGTCGAAATTAAAAACGCGAGTAGGAGTATCAGACCTACGGTTTGAAGATGGTAGTTACGCAGGTCTGATCAGGATAAAGCTGAGGCATTGAAGAGCTTCTTTTCCTCGGTGTTCACAAGAGAGGATGCGATTAA
Source organism: Homarus gammarus (assembly GCA_958450375.1). Taxonomy (NCBI): domain Eukaryota; kingdom Metazoa; phylum Arthropoda; class Malacostraca; order Decapoda; family Nephropidae; genus Homarus; species Homarus gammarus. The sequence goes on along the minus strand of CAUDMG010000539.1, from coordinate 9,474 downwards.
CCTTCCTGCGTTTGAGGACAGACGGTTCGACACAGCACTGACCCACATTGTGTTTATAGAAGAGGGTATTAGAAATAAACTGTCATAAGCTAAAGGTCCATAAGAGTCCCGGCCCTGACATGGTGCATCCTAGAGTGCTAAGAGAGTTGTGCCACGAGCTTGCCGAGCCCCTGAAGATCCTCTTTTGTAAATGCCTGGATGAACAAAAGGTCCCCAGTGAATGGAAAGTGGCTTATGCGAGTCCTATCTTCAAGAAGGGCGATCGTCACTCCACGAACAACTATAGACTGGTGAGCCTGACCAGCATAATATGTAAAGTACTTGAGAGTATTATCAGAGATGCCGCGATGGAACATCTACTATGAAACAACCTTGTAAAAGATTGCCAACACGGTTTTTGCCGGAGCGCTCCTGCTTAACACAAATGCTCAAGGTATTGGATATTTGGACCCATATTCTGGAACGGGGTGGTAATACCAACAATATTTACCTAGATTATGCCAAGGCTTTCGACAGTTTACTCCACGAAAGGCTGAAAATCAAACTGGAAGGGTACGGAATTCGGGGATATGTTCTTGCGTGGATAGAAGACCTTCTACATCACCGCAAGCAGTGTGTGGTAATTAATGGCACGAAATCATCATTCATACCTGTCACAAGCGGGGTACCACAGGGCGGTGTATTGGGCCCACTGTTTTTTGTTTCATAAATGACATGCCTGACGTTGTACACTCCTCCATACAAATGTTTGCCGATGACGCCAAGTTATTTCGGGAAATCAAGAATCAAGCGGACTGTGAAGAGCTGCAAAAGGACCTCTGTGGGCTCCAAGAATGGTCGAAGAAATGGCTGCTGAGATTCAATATCACGAAGTGTAAGAGGATGCACCTGGGACATACCAACGGTAAGGAGGCGTACCATATGTCCCAACGGGATGAAGAAACTGCCCTATTTGAGACTGAATGTGAGAAGGACCTAGGTGTGTATGTTGACAATGAGCTGAGGTTCTCGGGCCATTGCGAAAAGAAGGTATATCAAGCAAATAAATTATTGGGTCTTATAAGAAGGTCGTTCAGATATCTAGACGGTCCGTCCCTTGTCATGATCTTCAAGAGTGAAGTGCTTCCCCATCTGGAGTACAGTGAGTTCTGCTATAATGCGTGTTTTGATAACGCGAATTTCCTCTAACGCGATTTATGAATTAGGAACAATATTTGTATAACGCGAACGCTTGTTTGCTATAACGCGATTTTTGCTTACTATTTCTCCAATTTTGTGGTATTAATTGTGAATATGGTAAAGATGAATATCTCCAAGAAGCGTTCTGGTGATAGAATTCCCGGTGATGATCGTAAAAGAAAGGATATAACACTTGAAGAGAAGCTCGATATTATCAACCTCAAAATCACCCTTCTCCCCCATCAACTTACATTCATATTTTTTCAAGGTAAAGTGTTACATTTACTGTATGATTTCATTATTAGATATGAATGTAACATTTATTTAGACTGTGCTATCCTTTGTGTTAGGCTAGCTACTAATTTTTTTCGATTTTGAGTACGGTAATCTGCACCTAACCCTATTTTCTCCATAAGCCCTGTTATTTCTATTACGCGATTTTCTATAAAACGATATTTTACAAGAACACAATTATCGCGTTATAGCAGAACTACCTGTACTGTCACCCCGTCTGGTCCCCGAGATATGCTAAGGACTGTCAATTGGTTGAAAATGTTCAAAGGAGGGCCACCAGACTGGTGTCTACCCTTCGGCATCTCAGCTACCCTGAGAGATTGGAGCACCTGAACTTGCCTAGCTTATACTACACACGGGCAAGGGGTGACCTAATAGAGGTGTATAAGCATCTCAAGGGGCACTACACAGTCGAGTGTCCATATTTGGAGCTGGCGGACGCTCGCCCCACAAGGGTTCACAGCTCAAGATTGAAGAAGCTGCAAGTCCAGAAAACTGTGAGGGCAAACTTTCTCGGAGTGAGAGTTGTCAGCATACACACCTAGGTCCTTCTCACATTCAGTCTCAAATACTGCAGTTTCTTCATCCCGTTGGGACATATGATACGCCTCCTTACCGTTGGTATGCCCCAGGTGCATCCTCTTACACTTCGTGATATTGAATCTCAGCAGCCATTTCTTCGACCATTCTTGGAGCCCACAGAGGTCCTTCTGCAGCTCTTCACAGTCCGCTTGGTTTTTGATTTCCCGAAATAACTTGGCATCATCGGCAAACATTTGAATGGAGGAATGACTGGTGCCAACTGGGGCAAGGTATTCCAGTTTGGCCACCATACCCTCCTCGCTTGTTATGCTGAGGCCTAGTGGCTTGGGTGTTTGCTCCCCTCTGTAATGTGTCAGGTCTCTAACATGTTGGAACAGAAAATTATCTCTCAGAGTTTCCACAAAAAGAGTAGCAGGGTTATTCAAGTCATTTGGGGTGAACTCGTTTCTCCTGTCAATGTCGCCATTGCTAAAGTCCCCCAAGATAAGGAGGTGGCTAGGGTTGAGCATCGCCGCGTTGTCTATTAAGGCTCTTAAGTTCCTTTGATTTAGTGGGCCACAATTTGGGGATCTGTAGATACACCCGACGATATGTAAGTCCCCTCCCTTTAATTTAATTTAACACTACTTGGACTCTTCAAAAACATCCTCTCCCTGTACCCTCGCCTGGCTGGCTCTAAGGTCTTGCCTAGCATAGATAACCACACCCCATTTGCAGGTTTCTTCAGAAAGGTTCGTAAAAGTCATATCCAGCAATACATGTACTGAAGTCACATTCCCCTGGGTCGATTCTCCTGTTCTTGTACAACAGTTCTTCAACTCCTACAATATCTGGTTGGTGTACCTTCAGTAGTATTCCAAACTCCTCTCTCTTATCAAGGAAAGTGTCAATTATTAGTGTACATGACATTCAAGCCAGAGTTTGTTCTCGATAACGTCTCTGCTCTTAGTAGTAACCCCCCTCCCCATTCTCAGAAGCTGCAGCATTTGCTAAGTACACTGTATTTTGCAGGGTGTGGTTAGAAACGTCATTGTTTACAAGGCGCTCGCCTCCTCCTGTCTGGTAGGCGGAGCTGGTGCCACCTCCCGGGTGGGGGGTAGAGCGGGTGGAGGGTGTGCTGCTGTCCCCCAGCCCTGTGTCGGAACACTTGCTTCCACCACTCTCTCCCTGAATATAACCCATGTACACTAGGGTTGCTCATTTTTTCACACTTTTTTAAAATTGTGGGTGGGGGTGTTTTTCCCATTATTTTGTTACTCCTGAATTCATTGGTGCCAGAATTAATGAAATCCAACATGTTCTAGGGGTCGCGAATCCAAATATAAAAAATGAATTTTTGCGAAAAAACGTCAAAACTCAAGCTTTTTCTCTTATAGATCAGCAATCGCGCTGCTTTTCACTACTTAACCCTAATGGCTGGCTAGAGCAGCTATTCAGCTTTCCATTGACACCTAATTCGATTGCATGCACCTCTTATTTGACCTTCTAAGTCCGGTCAAAGGCTGTAGCCTACCTGCGTTAACGGAGTTATAAATTCACTAGGTTCACATTGGCAGCTTTAAAACCCTGCGCTTCTTTGCAGTGTTTTGACATGTGTTGTGTTGTTGTTGGTACTGTGGTGTTATTTTATAATTTACTCAAATCTGCTATATAGTGTGGCAGTAAATTTATGGTTATCTATTTATGTTGTATTTTATACAGGTGATTAAATTGCTCTTATGTGACCCTATTTTGTTTGCCTATTTTGTTTTATTACAAAACGTTTTTTTCTTACAGAGTTCATCTGTTTATATACATACAATCATGGAAGAGAGTGAGTCGCAGTCGGGGGAGAATGCTAAGGGGACTGTCAGGCCAACATCATCCACTACCCGTTCTGCCACTGAAATCTATCTAGTAGGCCAGCCAGCATCGTCAATTAGAGGCAGTAAACTCCCGACGATGCGTCAAGTCCTGAAGTTCTTCTTTCACACAGTGAATGAATCTGGTGACAGACAGGAGACGTTTAAAGAAACAGTGAGAAACGTACTCACGTTCTGGAATTTAGCTCGCATCAAGACTCTCTCAGGGAGGGGGTGCCGGGAGAAGCTGACAAGGTTATGGGAGCACTGGAGAAGTCTACAAAAAAGTCGGGACAGGGCTGCAAAGGACAAGGTTGAAAACTTCAAGTCTCAACTTGACCTGTTGTGGGACATCGGAGCACCGGACGCCGTAGAGGACATCGAGAAGAACCGGCTGCTTACACCGGCCGACAAACAACAAGACATCGCCTTCTATCAAGACCAACGCGGAGAAAGAAAAGCGTTCATGAGTGGTAACGATAAGATTTTTGCCGCTAAGAAGAGAAAGCAGGAGGAACGAGTCAAGAAGCAAAGGTCGAAACAGGGAAGGTTCGCAGCCTGTGAACCAAGCAGCAGTGATTCGAGACCTCAAACCTCTGTGGTGGCTGACACCCCAACGGAAGTAGAAATGGAGAAAAAGGACACAGCGATACAACCTGGCAGGTACACATCAAAGCACCCTTATGTGACGGTTCAGCTTCCACGTCGCATTCTCCAAGAGCCAGCATTAAAGGAACTCGCTGACCGTCTTCGGATATCCAACAACGAAGTAAGTGTATTCATAAATGTGTTTGGAATGTTTGAAATTTCTGTTGATTATTTGATAAGCACTTAAACAGTCGACATTTTCTACTGACACCCTTGCCTACTTTTGCTCGCAGATAGTTTCGGTGGTCGCAGCAGTGCTGCGCTCTGCTAACCCGCCAGGCGATCTGTCTGAGTTCCGGATCTCGAGAGACTGTGAGACGGGCGCGAGCTTCGCACCGTCGTCAGGTAGCTGCCGCACAAAGGGAAGCCTTCACGCCTCCACCACATGCAGTGGTGCACTGGGATGGTAAGCTGGTTAAGGTGAGAACACGTTTAGGTACTACATTAATATTTTACCAAAGCCTAGACTATTGTAATATATTGTTAGAAATGTATCAAATCATTAACAAAAAGCTTGGAGAAAAAGGCAGCCTTGATAATTCTTCATTATCTGTCTGAATTTTTATATTTCTCTTATTTCAGAAAGTCGTGGGAGAAGAAGAACACCGACAGGCCATCTTCATCTCAGGGCGCGGCCATGAAGAAGGGAAGCTGCTTGCTGTCTTGCCAGTGAAGGACGGCACTGGCCTGACCCAGGCACGCGCAACAGCTCATGCTATCGAGGACTGGAGCTGCGCTTCAAACGTCAAGGCACTGTGCTTTGATACAACGTCGTCCAACACAGGGCGAGTCCAAGGTGCGGTTGTCCATCTGGAGGCGCTGCTGGAAAAACAGCTGTTGAGGCTTGGGTGCAGACACCACGTCATGGAACTGGTGGTGAGAGCCGCTGCCAGCAACATCTTCGGCAAAACATCGGCCCCTACGGACCCTCTCTTCCAGACTCTTAAGAAAAGGTGGAGTCAACTAGATCACTCTCAGTATCTCAGGCAGGACATTGCAAATCTACCAGAGTCTGACTGGCTCAGTCACCTCCGACACAGGACCGTTAGCAACCTGCTGACCGTCACAGAATGGGCCAGAGAGGATTACCGAGAAGCGGCAGAACTAACGCTCCTCGTCCTCGGTGTGAATCCTCCGCGCGGCACGCACTTTCTGCGTCCTGGCGCATGTCACCACGCTCGCTGGATGGCGAAGATCATATACTACCTCAAGATCTACATGTTTAGCCACCAGCTAGAGCTCAGCAGTGACCTGTGCGTCAAGCTGCAGAGGATGGCAATCTTTGTGTCTCTGCTGTACACACCGGCGTGGCTGAAATCACCAGTAGCCGAGGATGCGCCTGTGAATGACCTGCAACTGCATCACGAACTCCTCCGCTACAGGACCGTGGACTGTGAGGTGGCTGATGCGGCGCTGGCGGTCGCGAGCCGCCACCTGTGGTATCTAAGGCCTAAGACCGTCGTTCTGTCGCTGTGCAGCGAGAAGTTGAGTGCGGCAGAGAAAAAGGAGATGGCGACCAAATTGAGCTGCCTAGAAGAAACGAACGACTACGCCAACGACAACTTGGTCATCCAACAGACTACACGGCTTTCCGACCTGATAGATGATCTTCAAGGAGCATCATGTGTGCGGCACAGCATGGCTGATGTCACCGGTGGAAGACTGGGAGAAAAACGATGAGTTCATGAAGCTGAAAGATTTCTCCAGAAGCCTGAAGGTAACCAATGACGTGGCCGAAAGGGGAATAAAGCTTATGCAGGACTTCATTGGTTCAGTCACGAAGGATGAGCAGCAGCTGCAGGATGTCATGCAACTTGTGGAAAAGCACAGGAAGCAGATGAGTGGCTTCAGCAAGTCTGCTCTGATGCAACTGTGAGAGTTGAATAGAGGGGGTATTGAACTTTCAAATTGCATCTCCTCCTAGAGTTATTGACCTATTTCAATGATGTTTGTTTTTTTAAGAGGGAAATATATCATGGAAAAGACTGTGACGGCAAAATATTGATATGTGTTTTCGAATAAATGGAAAAGTCAAAACTATGAATATTTTGGAATCTGGTTCCCTTAACGCAGGTAAAGCCTTTGACCTGAACTAGAAGGTCAACTAAGAGGTACATGCAATCGAATTAGGTGTCAATGGAAAGCTGAATAGCTGCTCTAGCCAGCCATTAGGGTTAAGTAGTGAAAAGCAGCACGATTGCTGATCTATAAGAGAAAAAGCTTGAGTTTTGACGTTTTTTCGCAAAAATTCATTTTTTATATTTGGATTCGCGACCCCTAGAACATGTTGGATTTCATTAATTCTGGCACCAATGAATTTAGGAGTAACGAAATAATGGGAAAAAACACCCCCACCCACAATTTTCTAAAATTGGGAAAAATGAGCAACCCTAATGTACACCCGTCCACGTTCCTCCTCGACTCTTCCCTTCTCTGCTTCAAGCCCTGCAGGAGCTTCTTGTGCTGTTCCCTCTGCATTACCGTGCGATCTGGGTGAATGAATACACTCCGAGATGCCTCGATCCTTGCTAACTTTTTACTATTTTCCTTTATCCTCTTCACCACTGATCGGCTTGTTAGCCGCTTGGACGATCAGTCACGTCTCTGTAACTTTTCTTTTTCCTTTGTCCTCTACCCTGTATGTCAGGTATACCTGTAGTGTTGTATACAGTACCTCTACCCTGTATGTCAGGTATACCTGTAGTGTGTTGTATACAGTACCTCTACCATGTATGTCAGGTATACCTGTAGTGTGTTGTATACAGTACCTCTACCATGTATGTCAGGTATACCTATAGTGTGTTGTATACCTGTACCATGTATGTCAGGTATACCTGTAGTGTGTTGTATACAGTACCTCTACCATGTATGTCAGGTATACCTGTAGTGTGTTGTATACAGTACCTCTACCATGTATGTCAGGTATACCTATAGTGTGTTGTATACAGTACCTCTACCATGTATGTCAGGTATACCTATAGTGTGTTGTATACCTGTACCATGTATGTCAGGTATACCTGTAGTGTGTTGTATACAGTACCTCTACCCTGTATGTCAGGTATACCTGTAGTGTGTTGTATACAGTACCTCTACCCTGTATGTCAGGTATATCTGTAGTGTGTTGTATACAGTACCTCTACCCTGTATGTCAGGTATACCTGTAGTGTGTTGTATACAGTACCTCTACCCTGTATGTCAGGTATACCTGTAGTGTTGTATACAGTACCTGTACCATGTATGTCAGGTATACCTGTAGTGTGTTGTATACAGTACCTCTACCATGTATGTCAGGTATACCTGTAGTGTGTTGTATACAGTACCTGTACCATGTATGTCAGGTATACCTGTAGTGTGTTGTATACAGTACCTGTACCATGTATGTCAGGTATACCTGTAGTGTGTTGTATACAGTACCTGTACCATGTATGTCAGGTATACCTGTAGTGTGTTGTATACAGTACCTCTACCATGTATGTCAGGTATACCTGTAGTGTGTTGTATACAGTACCTCTACCATGTATGTCAGGTATACCTGCAGTGTGTTGTATACCTCTACCATGTATGTCAGGTATACCTGTAGTGTGTTGTATACCTCTACCATGTATGTCAGGTATACCTGTAGTGTGTTGTATACAGTACCTGTACCATGTATGTCAGGTATACCTGTAGTGTGTTGTATACAGTACCTCTACCATGTATGTCAGGTATACCTGTAGTGTGTTGTATACAGTACCTGTACCATGTATGTCAGGTATACCTGTAGTGTGTTGTATACAGTACCTGTACCATGTATGTCAGGTATACCTGTAGTGTGTTGTATACAGTACCTCTACCATGTATGTCAGGTATACCTGTAGTGTGTTGTATACAGTACCTCTACCATGTATGTCAGGTATACCTGTAGTGTGTTGTATACCTCTACCATGTATGTCAGGTATACCTGTAGTGTGTTGTATACAGTACCTCTACCATGTATGTCAGGTATACCTGTAGTGTGTTGTATACAGTACCTCTACCATGTATGTCAGGTATACCTGTAGTGTGTTGTATACAGTACCTCTACCATGTATGTCAGGTATACCTGTAGTGTGTTGTATACAGTACCTCTACCATGTATGTCAGGTATACCTGTAGTGTGTTGTATACAGTACCTCTACCATGTATGTCAGGTATACCTGTAGTGTGTTGTATACAGTACCTCTACCATGTATGTCAGGTATACCTGTAGTGTGTTGTATACCTCTACCATGTATGTCAGGTATACCTGTAGTGTGTTGTATACAGTACCTCTACCATGTATGTCAGGTATACCTGTAGTGTGTTGTATACAGTACCTCTACCATGTATGTCAGGTATACCTGTAGTGTGTTGTATACAGTACCTCTACCATGTATGTCAGGTATACCTGTAGTGTGTTGTATACAGTACCTCTACCATGTATGTCAGGTATACCTGTAGTGTGTTGTATACAGTACCTCTACCATGTATGTCAGGTATACCTGTAGTGTGTTGTATACAGTACCTCTACCATGTATGTCAGGTATACCTGTAGTGTGTTGTATACAGTACCTCTACCATGTATGTCAGGTATACCTGTAGTGTGTTGTATACAGTACCTCTACCATGTATGTCAGGTATACCTGTAGTGTGTTGTATACAGTACCTCTACCATGTATGTCAGGTATACCTGTAGTGTGTTGTATACAGTACCTCTACCATGTATGTCAGGTATACCTGTAGTGTGTTGTATACAGTACCTCTACCATGTATGTCAGGTATACCTGTAGTGTGTTGTATACAGTACCTCTACCATGTATGTCAGGTATACCTGTAGTGTGTTGTATACAGTACCTCTACCATGTATGTCAGGTATACCTGTAGTGTGTTGTATACAGTACCTCTACCATGTATGTCAGGTATACCTGTAGTGTGTTGTATACAGTACCTCTACCATGTATGTCAGGTATAC
>CAUDMG010000536.1:7287500-7336119 GCA_958450375.1 Homarus gammarus | reverse complement strand
GAGAGAGAGAGAGAGAGAGAGAGAGAGAGAGAGAGAGAGAGAGAGAGAGAGAGCTTTGTTTATACACCCTCAGAGTATTTACAGCTATATTTTGCCCCTATTTAACCATAAAGAACTAATCTAAGTTAACCTAACCTAAGCCAGTCTAATTTAACCTAACCAAAACCTGTATAGTCTTCTCTAACCTAATCTAACTTTACCTAAACCCGTCTAACGTAATCTAACCTAACTTGATCAAAGAAACTGAATAAATTCACACAAAAAAGATAACGCAAATAACAAACGGATAACGACGAAAATCTATACTTTAAACACGCAATGAAAACAGAAAAAATAGTATCACTCTTAAATCAATGACTACCAACGTCAAGGACACTCCACACTCTCACGATTGACTCACTCAAGTGTATAAGACCGAACTAGACAGCTTATGCCGAGCCATGTAGACATACTGACACCAGGAAGCAAACTTGATGGCCTTAAGGTAAACAAACTATGTTCAGGTGTGTGTGCTGTTTGAGCCACACGGATGATACACCTTTGGGGATGCGTTCGATCTGCCTCTCAATGTATGTATTAGCCCCTGTCTCATGGATATTAATATTATATAAATTTGAGCTGATATACAGTATGTGTATTATGTAACGAGCAGACTTTTTTAGAGCTTGTCTAAGATACCTACGTCCGTCTTATTACAGCACTCACAGCTACAGTGACTAGTACAGTGAATATCCCTTGGGACCGTGTAGATACTCCATTTTTTTAATAAAATAGTCACTGTAGCTGTGTGTGCCGTAGCTATCTTAGATAAGCTCTGAAGAACGTCTGACTCGTATGAGATCTGAGTGGAGACTGCTGCCGGGAGCTGCCCAGGATGGCTGACCTAAGATATACCGAGGACAAACCTTGTGAGCGGAATTTACCCATCACGTGCTCTCATCATGTCACCTCACAGCTCCTGAATTTTACAGGGGTACTCGTTATATAATACACATAATGTAAATCAGCCCAAATTTATATAAAATTAATGTCCGCGAGACATTAATACATGTGTATGCGAGTCTGTACAGTTGGGAACTCTTCCGACTGGTACACTGAGAGTTGTCAGTCCTCTCTCTCCGTGAGGTGTGATTCCCGAGAGTGTCGACTCATGAATCCAAGGCATTTATTACACACATATACGAGGAGGCGCAGAGTGAGCACGTCACCTGCAGTGATGTACGAGATGCAACCCAAACTGAAGGCAACGTTAGCTGTGAGAAAGTATATACACAACAGTGTTCATCTCTCCCTTCAGAAAAATAAATTCCCTTTCCTCCCGGCCTCATTGTGTTTGTTAATGATCAGTATCCCAGCCATACGGCCAGAGTGGTTCACTGGCCAAAGCACCTTACAGCTGCTGGATTGGCCAAGTAAGGAGGCCGATATAAACCCCATTGAATATTTGTGAACTGTTACGAGTTGGGGATTTAGAATATAGTTATACGTCTACCCAGATCCCAACAGGCAACAACAAAAAAAAACAAAGACACTCGGACTATAAAAGGGTAGACAAAGGATGCGAGTTTTTGTTGTGTATAATAAAGTACCATAAATCCCTTAACAAAATATTCAGCTATCTATAAGTTACCCTTAACCATACTTAACCTAAACATTAACAGTATATACATATTTATACAACATACAATAATTTGAAGCAAGTGGAGGTGGGGGAGGCAATACAAGATTACAAATACCTAAGTGCGGAGCTGAGATGGCTGACGAGTAAGGCTGAGTATTGTAGAAGACGGTAGGTAGTCACTGTGCCGTAGGTTTCCAGGATAGGTGATCCTGTGGTCACTTCCCAGAGTGAACTGCTTGAGGAGGTGACGCAACAACCAGGATATGGAGAAGGGAAACCCGGGAGTGGTAACTAAGACGAGTCATACTCGTGTTTCGTCCCTAGATGGCGTTGCTCGTGGTGCTGGGTAGGTAGATGAAGACAATAGATGGCGTGGTTCGTAGTGCTGGGTAGGTAGATCATGACAATTGGTGGCGGGGTTCGTAACAGAACCAACATCGTGAACACGTGGGAGACAGCCAGGAGAGGACATCGGAGGAATTATTTGCCCACACGGCAGCAAAATAATAGGTTTTCCAGAACAAGCCTTAATTCCATGTAGCCTCATTAAATATTTGAACTTTTTCTTTCGATTGTGCTGCAGTAAGGTACACCTCTGTACGTTTCTTCATCCGTAAAGAAAACAAATCTCTCAGAAATACTTATCTCCTCAGTCTTCGCATGAAAAACAAAACTTTACGTTTGTCCTGAACAAAAAGACATACAGGATTCTCTTTCTTCACCTAAAAAAATAAATGTGCACGTGTTGCAGCAAAATTCATATGCAAATAATTTTCTAGCTGATCCTGAAAATAAATTTACAAAACTGTTGCACTAAAATATAAACATGAACTTTACCTCCATCTAAAATAAACTTTACATTTAACTTAAGCAGAAAAAAATTACATGGGTCATTATCTTTCATTAAAAGATGGTGTGTGCATGTATTGCACTGAAATGCAGATGTAATTTATCTGTGCTTGATAAATTAAAGTTGTATTGTAGTGAAGTTTATCACAACTTTATAAGATATTGAAGGTTAATTTAACCTTTGTCTTTATGTTTATTTCACAGTAACTTTCAATTTTGTCTTTGTGGAGAAAAAAAAAATCAACCCGACACAAATCATAAATCAGGGTGTGCATGTTTGGGCACTGCTCCCCACCCCACCCCAGTACACTGCACCCCACCCCACCACAGTACACTGCTCCCCACCCCACCCCAGTACACTGCTCCCCACCCCACCACAGTACACTGCTCCCCACCCCACCACAGTACACTGCTCCCCACCCCACCACAGTACAGTGGTTGTACGTCTTGGGCACTGCACCCCACCCCACCCCACCACAGTACAGTGGTTGTACGTCTTGGGCACTGCACCCCACCCCACCACAGTACAGTGGTTGTACGTCTTGGGCACTGCTCCCCACCCCACCACAGTACAGTGGTTGTACGTCTTGGGCACTGCTCCCCACCCCACCACAGTACAGTGGTTGTACGTCTTGGGCACTGCTCCCCACCCCACCACAGTACAGTGGTTGAACGTCTTGGGCACTGCACCCCACCCCACCCCACCACAGTACAGTGGTTGTACGTCTTGGGCACTGCTCCCCACCCCACCACAGTACAGTGGTTGTACGTCTTGGGCACTGCTCCCCACCCCACCACAGTACACTGCTCCCCACCCCACCACAGTACACTGCTCCCCACCCCACCACAGTACAGTGGTTGTACGTCTTGGGCACTGCACCCCACCCCACCCCACCACAGTACAGTGGTTGTACGTCTTGGGCACTGCACCCCACCCCACCACAGTACAGTGGTTGTACGTCTTGGGCACTGCTCCCCACCCCACCACAGTACAGTGGTTGTACGTCTTGGGCACTGCTCCCCACCCCACCACAGTACAGTGGTTGTACGTCTTGGGCACTGCTCCCCACCCCACCACAGTACAGTGGTTGAACGTCTTGGGCACTGCTCCCCACCCCACCACAGTACAGTGGTTGTACGTCTTGGGCACTGCTCCCCACCCCACCACAGTACAGTGGTTGTACGTCTTGGGCACTGCTCCCCACCCCACCACAGTACAGTGGTTGTACGTCTTGGGCACTGCTCCCCACCCCACCACAGTACAGTGGTTGTACGTCTTGGGCACTGCACCCCACCCCACCACAGTACAGTGGTTGTACGTCTTGGGCACTGCTCCCCACCCCACCACAGTACAGTGGTTGTACGTCTTGGGCACTGCTCCCCACCCCACCACAGTACAGTGGTTGTACGTCTTGGGCACTGCACCCCACCCCACCACAGTACAGTGGTTGTACGTCTTGGGCACTGCACCCCACCCCACCACAGTACAGTGGTTGTACGTCTTGGGCACTGCTCCCCACCCCACCACAGTACAGTGGTTGTACGTCTTGGGCACTGCTCCCCACCCCACCACAGTACAGTGGTTGTACGTCTTGGGCACTGCTCCCCACCCCACCACAGTACAGTGGTTGTACGTCTTGGGCACTGCTCCCCACCCCACCACAGTACAGTGGTTGTACGTCTTGGGCACTGCACCCCACCCCACCACAGTACAGTGGTTGTACGTCTTGGGCACTGCACCCCACCCCACCACAGTACAGTGGTTGTACGTCTTGGGCACTGCTCCCCACCCCACCACAGTACAGTGGTTGTACGTCTTGGGCACTGCTCCCCACCCCACCACAGTACAGTGGTTGTACGTCTTGGGCACTGCTCCCCACCCCACCACAGTACAGTGGTTGAACGTCTTGGGCACTGCTCCCCACCCCACCACAGTACAGTGGTTGTACGTCTTGGGCACTGCTCCCCACCCCACCACAGTACAGTGGTTGTACGTCTTGGGCACTGCTCCCCACCCCACCACAGTACAGTGGTTGAACGTCTTGGGCACTGCTCCCCACCCCACCACAGTACAGTGGTTGTACGTCTTGGGCACTGCTCCCCACCCCACCACAGTACAGTGGTTGTACGTCTTGGGCACTGCTCCCCACCCCACCACAGTACAGTGGTTGTACGTCTTGGGCACTGCTCCCCACCCCACCACAGTACAGTGGTTGATCGTCTTGGGCACTGCTCCCCACCCCACCACAGTACAGTGGTTGTACGTCTTGGGCACTGCTCCCCACCCCACCACAGTACAGTGGTTGTACGTCTTGGGCACTGCACCCCACCCCACCACAGTACAGTAGTTGAACGTCTTGGGCACTGCTCCCCACCCCACCACAGTACAGTGGTTGAACGTCTTGGGCACTGCTCCCCACCCCACCACAGTACAGTGGTTGTACGTCTTGGGCACTGCTCCCCACCCCACCACAGTACAGTGGTTGTACGTCTTGGGCACTGCTCCCCACCCCACCACAGTACAGTGGTTGAACGTCTTGGGCACTGCTCCCCACCCCACCACAGTACAGTGGTTGTACGTCTTGGGCACTGCTCCCCATCCCACCACAGTACAGTGGTTGTACGTCTTGGGCACTGCTCCCCACCCCACCACAGTACAGTGGTTGTACGTCTTGGGCACTGCTCCCCACCCCACCACAGTACAGTGGTTGTACGTCTTGGGCACTGCACCCCACCCCACCACAGTACAGTGGTTGTACGTCTTGGGCACTGCTCCCCACCCCACCACAGTACAGTGGTTGTACGTCTTGGGCACTGCTACCACCCCACAGTACTGGTACGTTGGGCACTGCTCCCCACCCCACCACAGTACAGTGGTTGTACGTCTTGGGCACTGCTCCCCACCCCACCACAGTACAGTGGTTGTACGTCTTGGGCACTGCTCCCCACCCCACCACAGTACAGTGGTTGTACGTCTTGGGCACTGCTCCCCACCCCACCACAGTACAGTGGTTGTACGTCTTGGGCACTGCTCCCCACCCCACCACAGTACAGTGGTTGTACGTCTTGGGCACTGCTCCCCACCCCACCACAGTACAGTGGTTGTACGTCTTGGGCACTGCACCCCACCCCACCACAGTACAGTGGTTGTACGTCTTGGGCACTGCTCCCCACCCCACCACAGTACAGTGGTTGTACGTCTTGGGCACTGCTCCCCACCCCACCACAGTACAGTGGTTGTACGTCTTGGGCACTGCTCCCCACCCCACCACAGTACAGTGGTTGTACGTCTTGGGCACTGCTCCCCACCCCACCACAGTACAGTGGTTGTACGTCTTGGGCACTGCTCCCCACCCCACCACAGTACAGTGGTTGTACGTCTTGGGCACTGCACCCCACCCCATCACAGTACAGTGGTTGTACGTCTTGGGCACTGCACCCCACCCCACCCCACCACAGTAAAGTGGTTGTACGTCTTGGGCACTGCACCCCACCCCACCACAGTACAGTGGTTGTACGTCTTGGGCACTGCTCCCCACCCCACCACAGTACAGTGGTTGTACGTCTTGGGCACTGCTCCCCACCCCACCACAGTACAGTGGTTGTACGTCTTGGGCACTGCTCCCCACCCCACCACAGTACAGTGGTTGTACGTCTTGGGCACTGCACCCCACCCCACCACAGTACAGTGGTTGTACGTCTTGGGCACTGCTCCCCAAGTGACACAACTCTATCGGCGTGAACAGATTCAACCAACAACTAGAACACAACATTCCTGAAATTAATCTGACGATTTTTTTTTTATTTAAAGAAATTTCAATTATCACATCACTGGTACCCAAAACGTCATTAGCCACCAATTAGTTATCAGGTGACAAAATATTCTTACAGTCTATAATCTTTCACAACTCACCAAACCTCACCTAATATACTACGATTATGTCCTATTTTAATCACCCATTTCATAAGTCAAGATATATCGTAAAAAAAAAAAGTATTCCGCCTCCATCTTATGTCTGTTTCTCGGGGTAATAAAGCTTTTATCTTCTATGGAGAAATGTTGTTGGGTAGCTGCTTAGGCTGGAACAACATCTTGACTACAGTATTACAAAATTAGTACAAAATACTCACTGTTTGGCTTGCTGGTGACGTCATCCCGAGTTCACTTATTTTCACTTGAATGAGATCACTAATAATCAATTAATGAAGGTCAGAGTCACTTGAGCTCACTGACAACAACCCTATTTCACGAGGAACTCACACCAACCCACTGCCAGAAGACCCGAACGTGCTTCAGTGTACAGAGGGCAAGCTGCTACAAGGTTGTATTTACTATTTACATGTACTATACTTTGTATTATACAAAAATGCCTGAGGACAATAATACATTAAAGAAAAAGTATCGAAATTTTCTGGTGAAAAGGGTGGATCCGGACCCCCAGAACCCCACTTTGTTCCGCCCTTGGAAAGTACTGTCAGGACCTCGATCCAGAAAGAATGTTGCTTAGTTACCACGACTTATTTAGGAGGTTAAGGATCCCTCATATAAGGAAAACAGACCGGCAATTCTCTACTTTAACTCGAATTAAACTTATTACCCAACTCATCTTAACTCTCGTAAGGTCATTAATGTTCCTATCGAGTTTCAAGACAATCAATAAACGCCTTAAGGAAATTATCATCATCACGGGAGAGATTGGCAACACACGCGACGGCCAGAACGACCCGCGCGACGCCTCTAGGGCTGGTGAACGGGATAAAGTAAGAGCCCGCACCATGATGTAAGCGACCTGGGGAAGTCTGTCTTCGTTTATAGATGACATTTACCTTCATGAATACCTAATGGAGGGGAGAGAGAGAAAGACAAAAATAAATAGAGGAACACAGATAAACCTTGACTAATTAGGGAATAATGAGAACGAACATTATGGGTTAGGAATAGGTTAATTTAGTTGTATATTATGTGAGGTGAGGTGAGGTGAGGTGAAGTGAGGTGAGGTGAGGTTAGTCTGCAGTCTGCTTTTGCATTCCTCACCACAACTTATATTTCCTTAAACAAAAATACTTAACAGAAACATCGACAAAACAGACGACGCAGAGAACACATAAATAATAAACAACAAAGGTATAGAAAATCGATCGGTTTGTTGGGAAGCTGTAGAAGGGGAGAAGGAGGAGTAGGGAAGAAGGAAGGAGGAGGGTAGGAGGAAGGGAGGAAAGAAGAGAGGGGGTAGGTGGGGGGTCAGGATCCAGCCCAGGTCATTCCCTTTAGCACAGAGGTGAGGCTGTGAATTATATCTCCGTGAGGGGGGGGGGGGGAGCGCTGTCGAGGCTTCCGAGATGCTTCTTGTTACCCTGTGGAGATATTTCTGTAGAGGAAGAGGAGAGGGAGGAGGCGTGAAAAGAAAAGGAAGCAGGAGGAGAGAGAGAAGAAGGAGTGAAAAGAAAAAGGGATAGGAAGAGAGGGAGAAGGAGGAGAAGAAGGAGTGAGAAGAAAAGGGGGAGGAAGAGAGGGAAAATGAGGAGGTGAAGGAATGGGAAGAAAGTGAAGAAAAGGGGGAAGAAGAGAGGGAGAAGAAGGAGAAGGGGAGGGAAGAAAAAGAAGGAAGGGGAGAAGGAGGAGGAGGAAGAAAAGAACGAAGATGAGGAGGTTGCTATTGGGATAAGACGTGTATGTGTGTGTGTGTGTGTGTGTGTGTGTGTGTATTAACTGAATGGATTAAGTAGTTGATCCAATGGACTTACTAAGGATATGTCTCTCCGTTAATCCAATGGATATTATTATGAGGAGGAGGAGGAAGATGAGACGGAGGAAGAGCAGGAAGAGGGGAGGAGGAGGAGGAAGATGAGACGGAGGAGGAGCAGGAAGAGGGGAGGAGGATGGGGAGGAGAAGGAGAAGGATGAGGAGGAGGTGGAGGAGGATGAAAGCGCGCGTTTTACATACACAGTGGGAGATGAACAGATGGAGAACACGGGCGTTTTCTTGTACATGGGAGAGGACACGACCCGCCACCTCCCCGGGGACTGATGCTTGACGCGACAGTGTTGGGGGACACGTCCTGGGTCACACACCTCTCCCCATATTCTCAATGGGTTTGTTTGTTAAATTATGATCCTCGTAACTGAGGATGAGAGAACACTTCCTCCTGAATCACATGGGCCAAGGCACTGAAAATAGCATCCAAAATGGTACCAAA
This sequence comes from Homarus gammarus, assembly GCA_958450375.1. Taxonomy (NCBI): domain Eukaryota; kingdom Metazoa; phylum Arthropoda; class Malacostraca; order Decapoda; family Nephropidae; genus Homarus; species Homarus gammarus. Next base: position 7,327,451 of record CAUDMG010000536.1, on the reverse strand, counting down.
TTTACACTGAGACTCTACCTTAATTAGCTGCATTTGTTTTAGCAACATTTAAGGGGACAAATAAGCGTACAGGTGTTTATGATCTTAGAATAAACTTTTATCTTGTGTTTACGACTTACGAACACATCTAGCAAACACATGTAAGCTAAAACATAAAGTTAACCTAAATAATGGCATCAAAACTACACTTTGACGCTACCTTAACTAAAGACCTTAATACAGGACTAGTTAAGACAAAACAACATTAACTTTTAGAATCTATATAACTACCTTAACTAGATACATTCACTTAGGACGGGTTAGAGGAATAAAAAAAAACAATATTTACAAAATCTTCTGAATCCGGATTTTGAGTCAAGAACCGCGAGGTAAAGTTTCTAGGTCAAGAGAGTTGTTGAAAGGAAGACTGTTAAGGCATAAGACAGATGGCTGAAATGGCAAGAGGGAAGAGAGAAAGGAAATAGAGAAAAAAAAGAGGAATTAAAGTGAGAAATAAGTAAAAATGGTAAAGGGAAACGGATGGAAAGTCATGAAGAAAGAGACGATAATAGGAGATAAAATGGGATTAGAAAAAGAGTATGCAGAGGATGAGAAGAGTAGAGACAGAAGTTAATAGGTGGAAAGGTATACGAAAGAGGGAGAAAGGTTAATAAGAGGTGATAAAGATGGGAAGAAGGGCAGTCGAGGGAAGAAAAGTCGAATCTAATGGACAGAAATTAATGATGAGATTAGGGGAGAGATGAGAGTAAAGAGAAGATAAAGATAAATTAAGAAAGGAAGGAGCAAAGAGGGATAAGAAGTCAAGAAGAGGAATAAAGGAAAACAAAGAAAAACGAAAGGAAATTAAAGAAGAAAAAAATTATATAGAAAGATAATCCTATAAACCAAGAAATTAATCACTTTAAATAATGCATAAAATATCGTCATAATTAATTTTATATATCAATTAATGACAAGTAATGTAAAAAAAAAAATAAGTCATAATAACAACAACAATAATTCAGGCTATAACACGCACAGTTATCACTTCATCTATAATTCCCTTCAGTGTTAAAATCCTGTTGATTGATGGTGGATTATAGAGATGAATTAATGAATAAGCCAGCCGTGAATAACTCGCTACTGATGGCCATTGAAACAGTCAGAATTTCCCTCGATATTATTAATTTCAGATATGTATCAAGTAGGATCTATAAATATCTGTGTAACACTGTTTGTCTCGCATTACCGGGAGTTTAAGAGCAACGATAATGATCACTCACTCACTCTTTCCCTCCCCCCCCCCCCTCCCTCCTTCCCTCCTTCCCTCCTTCACCCCCTCCCTCCTTCCCTCCTTCCCTCCCCCTCCCTCCTTCACTCACTCACTCACTCACTCACTCACTATGTTAATTGTTCTCGTCTTCCAATTAACTCTAAGACGTTACATCGTGGTTGGAAGTCCCCATCAGTAACTCATTAAACTGACTTCACCTGACAAAGGGAATCGCTAATTAAGGTCCGCTGTATCGATCTGGGCGACACTCAAGTGAAGAAGAGATCAATAAATTATATCTTAAGGGTGTGTGTTAAGGGGTGAGTTAATGGTCGTGTTGTTAAGGGGTGAGTTAAGGGTGTGTGTTAATGGGGTGAGTTAATGGTCGTGTTGTTAAGGGGTGAGTTAAGGGTGTGTGTAATGGGGTGAGTTAATGGTCGTGTTGTTAAGGGGTGAGTAAGGTGTGTGTAATGGGGAGTATGTCGTGTGTTAAGGTGAGTAAGGTGTGTGTTAATGGGATGAGTTAATGGTCGTGTTATTAAGGGGTGAGTTTAAATGGTCTTGTTAAATGGTGTTAGTAAAGGGCGATTGTGTAAGTGGTTGTGTTAAATGGAAAATAAAAGTTACACACACACACACACACACACACACACACACACACACACACACACACACACACACACACACACACACACACCTCGTTCCAATTCTACCTTGTATATAACAGAAAAAACACCACACGTGATTATTAATAAGCACACAGCCAGAATGATGAATTTAATTCCCAGGATGACGAATTAAAAACATTAGGTAAAACGTGATGTTATGATGCGAAAAAAATAACACATTATATCAGGAAATGTCGACAGTAATTCAGTATAAAATGGTCGATTACGCTGATAATGATCTGAGGCCGGATGTGTGTGTCTTACAACTTACCTAAGCTAACCTAACCTAACATACCCTAACCTAACCTAACCTAACCTAACCTAACATACCCTAACCTAACATACCCTAACCTAACCTAAGCTAACCTAACCTAACATACCCTAACCTAACCTAACCTAACCTAACCTAACATACCCTAACCTAACCTAACATACCCTAACATACCCTAACCTAACCTAACCTAACCTAACCTAACATACCCTAACCTAACCTAACCGAATCTAACACTAATCTAGTGGCATAATAATAGTCTTCTGTCAGGGGAGAGGGGAGTTATTGTACTGCATCTCAGGGGTAGTGCCGCGGGAGAGGGGGAGAGGGGGAGAGGGGTGCGTGAGGGGGAGAGGGGAAGAAGGGGAGAGGAGGGCGTGAGGGGGAGAGGAGGGCGTGAGGGGGAGAGGAGGGCGTGAGGGGGGAGAGGGGGGCGTGAGGGGGAGAGGGGGGCGTGAGGGGGAGAGGAGGGCGTGAGGGGGAGAGGATGGCGTGAGGGGGAACTTCTGTGTTATTATCAATGTAAGACGATGACCAGTTGATTGACCCTAAACATGAAGACGTGACCCAGCTGTCAGTCACGTTACTTCCCTCAGGTATTGTCCCCTCCATAGTGCTGTGGGGTGTTTGGGGGAAGGTTTTAGGGAGTTGGGGATTTGGGGGATTGGGTGAGGTTTTGTGGGGAGTTTTGGGGAAGTTTTGGGGGAGTTAGGGAGTTTAGGAATTGAAAATGACTTTTCTCCCTTATCTTTCTTCCCTGTTATCAAAAGATTGTTACAGAGAGAGAGAGAGAGAGAGAGAGAGAGAGAGAGAGAGAGAGAGAGAGAGAGAGAGAGACAGGAGAGAGAGAGAGAGAGAGAAGACACAGAAAGACAGAGATAAAGAAAGACAATTTACAGACAGACAGACACATAGACCCCCTTCCGGAAACAGGTTCAACAGAGCTTTCTTCAATTGTCCCCCAAAAAACAAATGAAATACAAACCAGCTCCCCACTACTCATTTGGGATTCCTGGACGACAGAAGCGACGCATCAAACAAATACATTTTTTGAGTTGTTTTGTTTTGTCCGCCGAAGTTTATGTGCATATCAATGAATGTTTAAAGAAGAACTATTGAGATAAACGACATACTAATCCCCCACCCTCCCCACCCCCCCTTCCCACCCCCCTTCTCCACCCCCTCTACCTTCCCTCCCCACCTCCTCCCCCTCTCCCCTCCTTCTCCACCCCCTCTACCCTCCCTCCCCACCTCCTCCCCCCTCCTGTCCCTTACATATATGACCCTCCTACTGGTGTCTAGATCCTTTATATGAGTGAGTGAGTGAGTGGTTGACTGAGTGAGTGAGTGAGTGAGTGAGTGGTTGACTGAGTGAGTGAGTGAGTGAGTGAGTGAGTGGTTGACTGAGTGAGTGAGTGAGTGAGTGAGTACTAGCACAGGTAAAAACACTCGTCATTAAGGTAGGCACAACACTTCAGGGTTTAAAACATCTCTCTATATTTTTGCACCTGAGGACAGATCCGCTAAATTGGCAGGGAATCATATGCAAATCTCTGGGAGGAGTTTCACCTGGCTCACCTCCTAACCCAGCCTGGCCTCTATCTTCATACCTGGCTCACATCCTAGCCCGACCCGGCCTCAATCTTCATACCTGGCTCACATCCTAGCCTGACCCGGCCTCAATCTTCATACCTGGCTCACATCCTAGCCTGACCCGGCCTCAATCTTCATACCTGGCTCACCTTCTAGTCCAGCCTGGCCCAGTGTCCTCTCCTTCCTTCTCCCCCCCCCCCTCACCAGCCCCTAACCTAACCTAACCTCCTAACCCCTAACCTAACCTCCTAACCCCTAACCTGACCTCCTAACCTCTAACCTAACCTAGCTTAAACCAGATTTTAGATTCGGATAGTGATTCGGATTTAAATTAGTTGATACTCTGGGGATTCGGTATAGGATTCGGAACACAGGCAGAGAGAACGAGGTTAGAATGAGATATGTTATGAGAGAAAGTGAGAGAACAGGCATACAGGGTGATGCAGAATGAAGACAAGAAGAGACAAAAAGACAAATAGGACGCGTAATGGAAGAGACAGAGACCTACAGAGAGACAGAGAGACATAGAGACAGGAAGAAGAGGAAGGTGCAAGTCTTTGGTCTAATCATCGAGGCGTGTTGTTTGCGTCTCTCCGTTCTCTTATACAACAGGTAAAAACATCAACACAGTTCCCAGAAGAGCAGGATATTACCAAGTCTTCCTCATCCACTTATACAAGCTGCTGAGAGTCCTGCTGACGTCAAGGGTGTGAGAGGGAGAGAGGGCGTGGTCAATAGGCTGGACAGATGATAATGGTGATGATGTTAAGACAATAATAATAATAATAATAATAATAATAATAATAATAATAATAATAATAATAACAATAATAATAATAACAATAACAATAATAACAATAACAGTACACCTCACCTTTAGAGCCCATCTAAGCAAATTAACCTTATTTAACTTATCTTTACCTAAATAAATCGCGTAAGGTAAATCCCATATACACCACATCATTAACTTATTAGTCTTAACATAAAGGGTAAAAGATTATCTATTCATTATGATGGACGCAACAGCCGTTCTAACAGATGGTCGAGAATTAAGAGCTGATGTATTGTAATTTCACCTTTTTACTTAGATTCTCGGATGCATTATTTACACTCTAAATGGTGTGAAGTTTCCGAGTTAAGAAATTTAGAGCTTGTCCATGGTAGAGTGTGAGAGGGGGGAGGGGAAAGGGGGCAGATGGAAGGGGGATAGGTATTGGAAGGTGTAAAAAAGGGAGAGAGAAGATAGAAGTGGGAGAGAGTCTAGGGGTAAGAATGAGGGAAGAGGGGGAAGAGAGAGGGGGAGAGAGACGAGGACTGGGAAGAGAAAAAGAGAGTTAAAAAAATAAAACTTGGAAGACAGAGACACAAACTATCAGACAGAAACTGAAAATAGGAAAATGATTCAGTGAAAGAGACGAACGGAATGGGTAAATTGAGATCCCGAACACAAAAGTAATCAGATTCATCAATGGGATCAGAATTATAATTGCCAGAAATACAATCAGAATTATACATGCAATCAGAAGAGCTACATTCTCTCACCTGCTGCACCCGTCCTGCTCCTACCCACCCCTCCCTCCTTCTACCACCCCTCCCTCCTCTTACCACCCCCTCCCTCCTTCTACCACCCCTCCCTCCTTCTACCACCCCTCCCTCCTTCTACAACCCCTCCCTCCTTCTACCACCCCTCCCTCCTCTTACCACCCCCTCCCTCCTTCTACCACCCCTCCCTCCTTCTACCACCCCTCCCTCCTTCTATCACCCCTCCCTCCTTCTACAACCCCTCCCTCCTTCTACCACCCCTCCCTCCTCTTACCACCCCTCCCTCCTCTTACCACCCCCTCCCTCCCTCCTCTTACCACCCCCTCCCTCCCTCCTCTCCCCACCATCCACCACTAAGTGCTGCCTCAAGGTCGAAGCGTTAACGTGCGCGCGCGTGTATGCGTGCGCGTGTGTGTGGAGGGGGAGGAGTAGGAAATGAGGGAAGGATGGAGGGAGGGAGGCTACTAGAACGGCGATACCTGACCTTCACATTACGTCCGTAAAGGTCAAGACGACACACACACACACACACGCACACACACACACACACACACACACACACACACACACAAAATAAAAGTGTGGGTGATATCAGTCATTCTCCGTCTATTTGTTTTCTTCGTACTTGAGTGTTATTAGTGGTTCTCTCTCTCTCTCTCTCTCTCTCTCTCTCTCTCTCTCTCTCTCTCAGATACAACCATCACAGTAAGATATACCATTTAAATACTTATCGACTTAAAAGCTTTCTCAGTCTCCGTAAAAAAGTTTCAGTTCAGGGCACCTTGATCCCCTGTAAAGACAATCACATCTAAAGACGATCGGACCCTCTGCTGTTTTTCAGAGGGATTGAATCGTCTTTTGTTTATTGAATCCTTTAATCATCTATAACACCACCTTAATAGCCTCTCCCTTCCCTGTATTATATATCAATGCATTATAGATGGAATAAATTAGTATATTGTATCCCTTGAGTAAAAACAATACGTTCATTGATTAAGAGTCTAATCCACCTTGAGTACGATGACTGATTCCCCTTGAGTACGATGACTGATTCCCCTTGAGTACGATGACTGATTCCCCTTGAGTACAATGACTGAATCCTTTGAGTACGATGACTGAATCCTTTGAGTACGATGACTGATTCCTCTTGAGTACGATGACTGATTCCCCTTGAGTACGATGTCTTAATCCTGTGAATATGGTGGTTTATGCTCTTCAATACAAGAATAATGTACTTGTGGTTCAGTAATTGTATTAAAAGTTTAATTCATTGTACTCAGGGGTTTAAGTCATCTCACCCGGGGTTTAATTCATTGTACTCAGGGGTTTAAGTCATCTCACCCGGGGTTTAATTCATCGTACTCAGGGGTTTAAGTCATCTCACCCGGGGTTTAATTCATCGTACTCATCGTCAAGATATATGGATTCCGTACTCAGTTTAACACTTACCAAACATTTAAAAAAAGTTAAATCATTGGGTATTAGTTTATGCAAATGAATTTAAAGCCGCACATACACACAGTTATACACACATAAACATACACAAACAAATACAACCATGCATACATACACTCACGAGCATAAACATAAACGCACAAACATACATACAATAAACAAACATAGATACAGAAACACATGCTCTCTCTCTCTCTCTCTCTCTCTCTCTCTCTCTCTCTCTCTCTCTCTCTCTCTCTCTCTCTCTCCCTCTTGTTCTTTTATTCTCCGCCCATCTGCTTCTCTCCCTTGCCATTGTCTTCTCAATCTTTTAATCCTAGTTATTGTCGACACCAATTCTGGGATCAGGGAGAGAGTAATGAAGGGAGAGAGAGAGAGAGAGAGGTAGGTGGGGGATAAAGAGAGAGTGAAAGAGAGAGAAAGTGAGGTAGAGACAAAAAAATAAATAAAGAGGGAGTTAGAAATTATGATAGATAGATAGATAGAGGTAGATGGAAAGAGAAAAAATCGACACAAAAAGAGGCAGGCAGAAATAACGAGAGAGAGAGAGAGAGAGAGAGAGAGAGAGAGAGAGTTATCACCATGGCAGAGTTGTACCCAAGAGAGCACTATTTCTACACCATTACTCAACCCCTTAGTTGTAGCCTTGACCTATTACCTCCTGCAGCCGCTGACAATGAATGATTTTTGCATCACCCAGACCGCTAAGCTCACACACACACACACACACACACACACACACACACACACACACACACACACACACACACACACACACCAGACGTCAAAAAAATCGATTCATCAGTCTTTACCGATCGATTACAATGCCAAGAAGGGGGGGGATCTGTCTGTCTGTACCTTTGTTTGTGCCTATATGATTTCTTAGTCATCTACATTATATAAATAAGCCTGGGAATATATACTGTGTATGTATATATATATATATATATATATATATATATATATATATATATATATATATATATGCTAATAACCACCAGGAAAGAAGAAAACACGAAGTTTCCAAGCGCTTTCGTGTAATTCACACACATATATATATATAGGCCTATATATATTTGTGTAAATATTATTTTATTTTATTTTTCAATATTTAGTTTGGGTGAGTCGACGTCTGTGAATGATGTGAGACTCATGTGAAAGGAATGAGTCAGGTGGAGCAGATGTTTGTCAATGATTTAATTAGATTATATGAGACACGCTTCATGGTCACGGCTCAGTGTCAGAGGTCAGATGTAAAGGACAATTATATCTTGACCTGAAAATTAAATATCTAAAACAGTGATTGACATATAGAAGAAATTAATTAGTTGGATATCAAATCAAGACCAGAAAAAAAATATTAATTTAAGTCGTTTAGATCAAAAGTGAAAGTCATAACTCAGGTGTAATTGTTACGTCTCACTTCAACAAACACAGATGGATTGATGGCTGAAAAAATTGGTAAGAGGACTAAGGATTTTATATCCAATTCACCTGTTCAATTTCATCAAAATTAACTTACTTGTCTTAGTGCCAGATATGTCCAGTATACTCTGACCTTTAACCTTGACACACACACACACACACACACACACACACACACACCAGAAGACTATCTAAATCTGGCAGCAGGGAAAGATGACATATTATATCCAGGTTAGGAAAGAAAGATTATTATTAATATAAACATATTTTTAAGACATATTTTCTTCAGTGATAATCTAAGAATTAGTAAATAGTGTTATAACTAAAATTAAGACCTCGTAAATAATGCCTGATAAGCCCTGACAACTTAATAATTTAAAACTAAAATCAATTAAACATTACTTAATTAAAAAACAAAACATGGTGATGACACTTCCAGGTGATGAAGTAAGGGACGTCAGGAAGTAATAACACGCCGTCAGTAGTAAGAATACCTTGAGTCTTTTCCCTCGTTGACATCAAACGTCTTGGTTGATCTAGTGACCCCTGCTCCATCAAACTCCCTCGAGACTGTATAAAAAAAAACGATAACTTGAATCCACAAAGAAGGTTAATTTAAGTGGCTCTCAGGAAACACGTTATTAATCTTACCTTATCTATCTACTCGGTATAACCTGGCACCATGTTTTTAATAGACAATACTCTCTCATACTCCTCGCCGATAAGAAGACATTGGTCAGAGTCTAGTGCCTATCTTGAGTCACCGGGAAATTCTTAGTAAGGTATAGAGTATCTTAATTATATACGGGAAAGGATAAGGATAAGAATAAGGAGGAGAAAGATAAGAAAGGAGATGGAGGATAAGGAGAAGGAGAGGTAAGAGAAGAAGAAAGATAATGAAAAAATAATAATAATAACCAAATAAATAATATGAATAATAATAAAACATCACATTCGATTACTTAACAATACAAATGAAAAAGAAAAACAAGTAAATATTAACCAAATGGATTAAGCCAAAGAAAACATAACAAATAATTACTATACAAAAGAGGGAAGTAGTAATAAGAGGTGATAGAGATAGCTGAAAAAACGAGATAAAAAGGGAGAAAGGGGATGAGGAAGAGGGATAAGAGCCGTATAGAGCCTGAGCTAATGGATAATGTTTTATCAGTTAAGTCAGGTAAGGTGGTGTTGGGCAGGTAGAAGCGCAGGTGTGACGGCTATTGATTATTGCTAACAGTGGCACTCCATGGCCCCAGCCTGTGCCACTGGGGGCATTCCTGGCTCTACTGGGGAAGGGAGAGCGCGTGGGGAGAGGGGAAAAGGGAGGGGTTGGTGAGAGAAGGAGCGAGAGAGAGAGAGAGAGGGGGTGAGAGAAAAGAACAAGAAAGAAAGAGAGAAGGGGAGTGACTAGAGGGAGAGAAACAGAGAGAGAGGGTGAGAGAAAGAGAGGGAGAGGAAGAGAAAGAGAGGGAGAGGAAGAGAAAGAGAGAAAGGAAATGATAGAGTCAGAGATAGATCGTGTATGAAAGAGAGTGGAGGATCATGTACAAAAAAGATTGAAGGAGAGAGAGAGAGAGAGGACAAACGAGGGGTGACACAAACGAACCAATCACGTAGTTCCGGGACTGCCAGAGTAGGTTATAACACTGTGAGGGTCAGGTCAGACAGGTCAGGTCAGGTCACGTCATCTCATCATCACTGAACGAGTCATAACACTGTATTCAGTTATTATGTAGCGAGTCTTGTCCTGTCATCGTGGGGGTGACTCTATCTATCTCTCTCTCTCTCTTAATAGGAGCGAGTCCGATTACCTTTTCACATTATTGGTCAACGAGACTCCCTTGTCATTGATCGAGTCAATTAACCTTTTCTAAGATGAGTCAACTTCCCTTTCTTTATTATACAAGAAAACCTATCCTAACCTAACCAAACCTAACATAACCTAACTTACCCTAACCTAACCTAACCTAACCTAAATAACCTAACATACCCTAACCAAACCAAGTTGAACTAGGTTAGATTAGGTTAGGTTTGAAGTGGTCAGCGTTGGATTAGACAAAGTTACGTCAGCTCAACCTTAGTTCCGGGTTCAAAAGTTATCCCATGAGCTGCCTGTGTGTGTGTGCACCTTACGACGACTCTGCCCCCTCCTCACTCTACCACCATCACCATCACTTGCTCAAACTTAACACCAGGAGAAGAAACTGCTTCACGAAGCTACTCGACCCCAGTGAGCACCGATTCAGAACCAGTTTCCCATCTGACTATGAGACAGAGGTATAGAGGCAAGTGTGTCTGCCTGGTAAGCTCAGTCTCTCCTCTGCGGCCTACGGTGTTCCTCCTCTCTCGGGGTGTGGACGACGAATTGTATTAGAACTACTGCTGGTGGTGCTGTGATGGTAGTGGACTACGGCGTTAATCCCTGGTTCCTTGTGGTTGGTCATCACAACCTAGACTTGCTACCTGAGCTGGCAATTCTATCAGTTTTTGTGTTGTTGTATATAGTATGTGTAGTTAATGTTTTAAGTAAGAATAATTGGGAAATATTCAGGTGTGTTTTGATAAATGCTTAGTTGTTACTTTTGTTTTGATAATTGCATATTTTGTGTTTTACTTGTGTTATGTAATGTACCTAATTAACTATCTTAATCAATACTTAATATAAATGCTGTTAAATGACTCAGTTTACTTGATAATCTTCGTATCTCTTTCATAACTTAAATTAGTCTGTGGCGATAACTGATGTGTGTGTTCCTTACTTGCTGCACCCACGTATTTCAACCCCTAGATTATTCACTCCGTATTTTTCTTGTCAACTGTGACTCTCCTCAATGATGTGGGTAGCAATGAAGGCCAGCATAACCTCGGTAACAATCCTCGTCAAGACAGAGAGCAAAAAATAGCATACATACTCAGAAGAGGTGTGTCAAGTGTTCAGTATAATACATGTATAATAACAACAGTAACAAAAACAATAACAACAACAGCAAAAACAAATAATCAACAAGAAATAATAACAATAACAAACTAACAAGCGGACACAGACTCGTGGTATACTCCCCGCCACCGGCCTGCGGACAGCGTATAACTCTCCGGACATTGCTACCCATGTTTCACTTACTATGTCACCTGAACTATTACATTAATTACTCCTGATCTTTGACCTTTAGTAATGGGGTCACCAAGAAATTTCTTTGCTCTAGATTATTTGTTAACAGTTATAGTAAAAAACTATTGATTAATTTTATTTTATTTGTATTTTATTGGTTTATTAAGAAAATATTGTGAAATTAAAAAAATTAACAAAGAATATTAAAGTAAACGGATGACTTTTCGTGTGTGTGTGTGTGTGTGTGTGTGTGTGTGTGTAATAATAATGATAATACTTAATAATTAACGGTTTATTGAAGAAAGCTTGGCAGCCAGAAGACTGAAAATATACAGTTTCATAAATGGGGAATGGGTTTCGACTTGCAAATAATATACAAATAACATAAGTGTGTGTGTGTGTGTGTGTGTGTGTGTGTGTCTGTGTCTGTGTCTGTGTCAATAGTAATAAGCTGAAAGTTGTTCCTATCTCTTAATCTTCACAGATCAGCTAAGATTAATACCATTATTCGCTGTGGTTGAAGAGGCAGGTGGGAATAGCTAATAAGTGACAGGTGAAGGATACACACACACACACACACACACACACACACACACACACACACACACACACACACACACACACACACACACACACACACACACACACACACACGTCAACTCTCGAAAATAAACAAAAACTAAAAAGAGAGAGGCGGTACAAGGAGGAAGTGGGAGAGGGAAAGGGGACGGTGCGAGGGGAAAGTGAGAGGTGCAGGATAAGAGGGGAGAAGGGAAGTAGGTAGATAAGTAAGGGTACATATCGGCTTAGGGTGTCTGTGTGTGTGTGTGTGTGTGTGTGTGTGTGTGTGTCCCTGAGATTGTCGGTAATGGATGTGGCTGTAACGATATGCAACTATTCAGATCACTTGTTTGTATTGATTCGTTTATCTTGCCTTACCTGTCTCTCTCTCTCTCTCTCTCTCTCTCTCTCTCTCTCTCTCTCTCTCTCTCTCTCTCTCTCTCTCTCTCTCTCTCTCTCTCTCTCTGGCTTAACTTGCTGGGAGTCTCTTTCATCAACCCACTCAAACACTCATTAAATCCATACACTCACTCACCAACCCACTCAATAATCCATTCACTCATTCACCAGCCCACTCACTCACTGACTAACCCACCCACTAACCCACTCACTAAACACTCACTAACCCACTAACCCACTCACCCATCCACTCACTAACCCACTAACCCACTCACTCATTCACTCGTCAACCCACTCACTGACCCACACACTGCAGGCTTGACATAGGGTCGGTGTATATTGTTAGTTGCCTTAAATATTGTATTATTATTTGGAATGTTTTATATCTATTTATTTTGTTGCTTTATAATTTGTATTTATGGTGAGAGAAAAAATAACTATCCTCTTGTATTTATGTTCACTTTACATTATTTTATTTGTTCGTTGAAAAGTAATATGTCCCTTTTTCTTTGTTTTATGTCTCTTCTTTTTAACATTTCTTCTTCTTATTCCTTATTTTCCCATTTTCATTATAGATTTCCGTCTCTTGAGTGTGTAGATAATTGGTCGGTCACTCACACTAGACTAGATTAACTTAGCTATCGTGTTCAGTGCATGGATAACTGCACAGTCACTCCCACTTAGCTATCGTGTTCAGTGTATGGATAACTGCACAGTCACTCCCACTTAGCTATCGTCGGGAAACAACGTGAAACACAAAGTAATGTTATCGTAATATCACTCACGTAAAATAGTGCATATTAGTTTTTCCCTGAAGTGAATTATGAAAATTTTAAGATCAAAAGAGTTTGTAAATTGAATCGTGAATTATGAAAGCTTAATATTCTTATCTGTTTACTATTACCGACAGCCTTTCTGATCAGGGGTTGAAAACACTTACCTGATATTCATGTACCCGGACAGAAGGTATTTTTTCATGTACCCGGACAGAAGGTATTTTTTCATATATCCGGACAGAAGGTATTTTTAACCCCATCCAAACTCTATTATACTTTCATCATTCATCCCAGAAAAACTTTGACTTGTGATATAAATGATAATTTGTACTAGTGAAGGTAAGCAAAAGTTCAGGTAAAAAGCTATATGATATGATGATATTCAGCTCTGTAAAATAGTTATCTACTAATTAATACAGTAATAACCTCAAATAACTAATATCACCTAAGTTATAATATTTCACAACCTGTTATGATTTACAAGTATAATAATAAATTTTAATATGTGAAAAATGTGAAGAAAAAAAAATAGCTGGTAGGTTCCTGGCGCGCGGAGGAACACACAAACCAGTGCGTCAAAGGTAAACAGAAACACCTGAGTCGTGACGTCATTGCAGCCCCTCCCCACAGGTGTATGTACAGGTAAATTATTTCTAATCATCGCTGCGTTATGTTACTGTTGCTAATGTATATAACTACTATTTGATTAACGAGTAATTTAGAGATGTTAATGAGTTCGATTCATTAGCTAGATATTTTGCATGTTTTAATGAAGGATAAATTGACAAGTATTAACATATTTAGTTCAGTATTGAGGAGAGAATATCTGAGTTGTATTGAACCGCTACCGTGTGCTTACTGTGTTGGGTTCACTTTCTTGGGTTCACTTAACGCGTTCACTCTATCTTGACTACTGTTCATTATATACATACACACATAGATAGATGGCAGTTAAAGACACACACACACACACACACACACACACACACACACACACGCACACACACACACACACACACACACGCACACACACACACACACACACACACACACACACACACACACACACACACACACACACACACACACACACACACACACACACACACACACACACACACACACAACAAGCCTACAGGAAGCCTCTCAATCAGAGCTGAAAGGCGCCACAACCACAACGAATATTAATGACAAATCTAAATAGGATTTTTTTATCTGTAATTGAGAGCCATAAATTGGATTACCAACGACCAGACCAGCATAACGAAATGTGTGTTTGGACCAGACGAGCAAATGGGCTCACTGTTATTGAATGGCTGTGGTGAACGACCGGCGATACTGACTGTTGGCTGTGGTGACCGACCGGCGATACTGACTGTTGGCTGTGGTGAACGACCGACGATACTGACTGTTGGCTGTGGTGAACGACCGGCGATACTGACTGTTGGCTGTGGTGAACGACCGGCGATACTGACTGTTGGCTGTGGTGACCGACCGACGATACTGACTGTTGGCTGTGGTGACCGACCGGCGATACTGACTGTTGGCTGTGTGAGTGTATGAAGGTTTGATTATGACGTGAGAAGTGTTATTATTTTTATTATTATAATTATTATTATTAATCGTTTAAACGTAGACACGTGAATATATATAAATAAATATATATACGAACACAACAGTATCTGTGTCTGTGTTCGTCTATCCCAGGGGAACATCAGCAGTTTCCCCCAGACATAAGCAAACCTTGGGATATATAGTTCAACGTTGTCCTCCCTCGGAAGATGAAATTCCAGCCTTACCTCCCACCAACCAGCCGCTTGTTATGGCAGAATTCCTCAAGTTGTCTCTCCATTATATTATATTTGTTAAGTCACAGGCAGCGGAGGTTATAGAGAGGTACAGTACAGTGTGTGTGTTGCTCTTTATAGTTGAGTGCAGAACGACTCGCAATTCAGCCACGGTTGTCTGGGTCGTCGTTATAGTGAGCTTTGTGTGTGGTGGTGTAGGTTTGGTGGTGCAGTGGTGACAGGTGGTGGTGACATAACTGTGATTCGCTTTTTGGCACAACGATGGAATATTTCTGATTCATAGGATGGATGTACGGATGTTATATGACTGTTATATGTATTTACACACACACACACACACACACACACACAGACACACACATACACACACGCCATACAAAAGTGATGCGGATATATAAGAAAATAAATGATATAAAACTGTTATACCAATATATACATATATATGTATAAAACAGCAGCAGTAAGCTCACAGAGTACGGTGTTTGATCTTCCACGGTTGTTTGCTCGCATTTCTATGTTATTTGCCAGGCCGTGTTTGCCGTGCCCGTGACCTAAACTGGAACACAGTGGCTGACGAGAGTAAAATATTTTCCGGTTTTTCAGATTTCAATGTATGATTTCTTTTTTTTTTTTTTTTTTTTGACAATTTATCTGGTGTTTTTCTTTTGTCAGTGAACGAGTCAGTTGATGAGGTGAGTGAGTGTTTCCATTGATAATTGTGACCAGTGGCAAGTCTATTATTTGGGTGATACAGAGACTCTTATCTAAGTTGAGTCGTGATGGCATGGTTAATAATAATAATAACAACAATAATAATACCCCCAGCTCACACAGTAATCCTGGCATATCACCATAATATATTACTATCATGAAACTATCAATACCACTATTCAAACCAATCATGCAAAAACCAATCATGTTAAGAAGAAAAGTTTTATCATACACATATATCACCATGATACTTAAATAAATTCATCTAACACAACTGAATAAATTTATAGGCAACTCTCACGCTGAAACTTGTCATGCAAAACAATAACATTAGAATGAAAAATAATACCATGCACCACTTGTAAGCATTCCTAACCCACCCACCCACCCACCCACCCACCTACTCACTCACTCACTCACACACACACTCACTCACTCACTCACTCACACACACACTCACTCACTCACTCACTCACTCACTCACACACTCACTCACTCGCTATCAACACAATCTACAATGTCCTCCACTCAACAATCCTTTCCAACACGGTAAAAAATATTCTTGGACAATGTAGTTTTAGTTTCATTCTTGTGATGTTATTCTAGAGTCTAGTGTAAATAGAGGAGTTTGACCCGGAAGTAAATAGTGACTTTAGTTTGATAGAGATAAAGGGGAGTATATGAGATTAGGTTAAGTCAGGTTTGTGTTAAGGTTAGATTAAGTTATGTTAGTTTAGGAGTTGATAAGTTAAGTTATATTAAGGTTAGTGAAATCCCTGAACCCTTATTGGCGAATCCCTGAACCCCTATTAACGAATCCCTGAGCCCCTACTAGCGAATCCCTGGACCGCTACTAGCTATGAATTATTTTTTCAGTGGCAGGTTGTATACAGGTGGATGGCGAGGCTTGTACAGAACAGGACTTACTTGTTATATCATTACATTATCTTTTTCAACAGTTTTTGGTGATTTCTCTCCCTATCCTTTGTTATCACCCGACCGCTTGTTACGTCTTTGTTCCACCCTTGTTAATACTGGATTTTTGTGTTTTTTGTTATTGTAGTTTTTAACCCTTGGTGGTTTAACTTGTTCCCTTGTTCTTTTGTATTGTGATGTTTGTACCCCTCTCTCTCTCTCTCTCTCTCTCTCTCTCTCTCTCCCTCTCACGCTTCCTCCCCACCTCACCTCTCTTCTACACTCTTCCTCCCCACCTCACCCCATCAATCTATCCTCCCCGTTTCACCCCTCTTCCTCCCCACCTCACCCCTCCTCCACACTCTTCCTTCCCACCTCACCCCTCTTCCTCCCCCACCACACTATACCTTCAATAGCCACCAATTCACCCTCTAAGTGCTTGTTAAAAGAATGCCGTCCAATTTTATGAAGCTTCTTGGTGGTGAACGATGCCTTATGGTGTCTGGCTGGAGCTACCGTCATCATTAGTGTGTGACAGATGACCTCCCCAGGACCCCTCCCCCAGGACCCCTACCCCAGGACCCCTACCCCAGGACACCTTCCCTCCCCTCCCCCAGGACCCTTTCCCTCCCTTCCCCAAGACCATTTTCCTTTCCTTCCCCCAGAACCTCTTTCCGCTCTCTCCCCCTCCCCCAGGACTCTCCCCTCCCCAGGACCCACCCTCCCCTTCCCCTCCCCCCTATGTTCCGAGCACGGGTCATGAAGTTATGAAGTTCACGCTCTTCTGTCTTCTGATTGGTTCAAAATCTATCCCGTCTGTGTACTGATTGGCTCACCACTATTCCATCTGTGCGCTGATTGGGTCACCACTATTTCATCTGTCTGCTGATTGGGTCACCCACTGTCTCGTCTAGTTGCTGATTGGCTCTCCACCTATCCCGTCTGTCTGCTGATTGGCTCACCACCTGTCTCGTCTGTGTGCTGATTGGCTCCTCCGTAGTGTCGACAGGTAATTTTCACCCTCACAACTACCGGATATTACCTTGCGTTCTGACGCGTGCGTGTGACTCTGACTTCGGCTTTATATAGACCTCGTCTCCACCGGTTTATCATCCCGGTCGGAACGCATTCGGAGACGTGCATTAATCTCCACAGTGTCACCGGCGACTGATGATTATTCAGTTTTAGGGAACGACCTGCCAAAGGTATTATTTGTACCTCCATCAGCAGCTCTATGTATGTATGACCTGTTTCCATCAACTCACACACACACTAACTCATTTATCACCTCACTGGTTCATTCAATGACTGACTCACTCATTCATTTAATTGCTTAGTCGTTCAGTCATTGATGATTGATTCACTCCCTGACACTAACCACCGCTGCTGTCTCAATCGGCCATGACAGATCCAAATCTCCAGATACCCGAATAGCCTGAGTGTATATATATAACTCTGCATACATGTATAGACTATATCGTTCATATGCAATATTAAAACTTGCCTCCAGTGATGATCTCCGCGGCGACACGGACCACTTAGCGCGTGTAAATGAAAACAACTCTCGTGTACCGCTTCAAGGAGAGAGAGAGAGAGAGAGAGAGAGAGAGAGAGAGAGAGAGAGACTTGGTACTCTCGATACTTTACACTACTTTAATACTTTTTCTTCAGGACCTTGAAAGTTTCCAAAGTTGTGATACGTATTTCCTTCGACACACATTCTACTTTTAATTTACTCTCAGTACTCTTTAAATATTTTGAAGTGTCAATTAAATATAAATTGTATAAAAAACATTAATTGGATATAATAATGTATTTGCCTCATTATTTTGCTATATATTATGATAATTAATATTATATAAAGGATACATACCGGTAGTCGTTACTTTAATAATATATAAACGAAAGACAACTAAGACACTTCTTACATGTTATTGTAAGTGTTTACACAGTGTGTGTTAACAGCCTCAACTACTGCCTCTAATAATAGTCTTGGTGGTCAGGTGTTTTAGATGCTTCACAATCTTGGGTCAGTGTAGCTCCTAACAACAGTTTTCGTGTTTCAGGAAACAGCAACGTGAGCGAGGCAGCATCAACGTTGACGATGGGGACCCCGAGGCGTCGTTCAACATGACGGCGCCCTTCGGGGACACACTAGGAGTCGGCGGCGGCGGCACAACTCTTCTGGTGCCCTGGGACGTAGGGCCCACTAGGCTCAACGATCCTTCCATCAGCTACCTGAACGCTTCCTCCGACCTCTGGGGGGACAACGCCACCTGCTGGGGCAACGGCTCCCTTGAGTGCGCCCTGGCTAACATCACAGCCACGGAGGGCGGCACCACCATCCTGCCGCCCTTCGAGCTCTGGCAGACGGTGTTGATCGCCATCTGTCTGGCCTGCTGTATGATCCTAACCGTTGGAGGTAACCTGCTGGTGCTGCTCTCGTTCATCGTGGAGCGCGCCATCCGCCAACCCTCCAACTACTTCATCGCCTCCTTGGCCATGACCGATGTGATCATTGGGTCGGTTTCAATGCCGTTCTACACCGTGTACGTGTTGATGGGGGAGTGGACGCTAGGACCCATCTTGTGTGATCTGTGGCTCTCAGTGGACTACACCGTGTGCCTCGCCTCGCAGTACACAGTGCTACTCATCACCATCGACCGTTTCTGCTCCGTCAAGATCGCTGCTAAATACCGCGGTTGGCGGACGCGGACGAAGGTGATGGTGATGGTAGCGATGGTGTGGATCGTCCCGGCGTTACTCTTCTTCATCAGTATCTTCGGATGGGAACATTTCGTGGGTTATCGCTCACTGTTGCACAACGAGTGCGAGGTGCAGTTCTTACGGGACCCGGTCTTCAACACGGCTCTTATCGTCACCTACTACTGGGTCACTCTTGTCGTCCTCTTCGTCCTCTATGCTGGTATATATAAAACAGCTTATGACATGCAAAAAAAGTCAGAAGCCAAACATCGGAAAATGCAAACGCTGGTGGCCTTGAGCGCCGGTGGTATGGCCGGCATGGCGGGTCGCACCGCCGGCCTAGGCATGAGCAAGACACAGAGCACCTTACTTAGTCAAGACAAGCCGCAGCCTGGCCCTCCCCCTGTCATTAACACAACTACACAGGCGCCGCAGGGAGGATCTGGTGTCAGCGACTCGTCGTCGAGTCAAAAAACTTCCTCTAAAACAACAGAAACGACGAGTTTTTCAGAGCGTCGTGGAGAACAAGCTGAAAAATCAGAACGATCGAGCAGTCCGGCCTTTGACTCTGACGAGGAAAGTAGTCAGGTGCCACTACCACGGAAAGCAGGTCTACCTAATAGCACGGTGCCGCGCCTTGACCCTCCGCCACAGCACCGCAAGACACCAACCACAGACACCCTTCCGAAGATCCCTGAACAGAGTGTCCTGGACACCTCCACCACGTTAGAGGGCAGCTCCTCCTCGGACACCGGCATCGGAGCTCTGGCCGTGTCGCTGGCACGGTCTCTGCCCTTACACGACCACCACCATCACTCACCCAGGAATAAACCCATACTGCCTGATGTGGCTCTGCGCGAGGCCAGTTTGCAGGGCTCAGGGCTGCTGGACATAACGCTTGGGGCGGCCACCACACCGCTGGCCAAGCGAATGTCTGGAGAATTTTCAAAAAATGACGACGACGACAACAGTGGACACTCAGATGAGACCCTGAGCGTGCAGTCTAGCGGAGATCCAACACCACCCACCAAGCCCCAGCAGCCTCTTCATCCTACTTCACTGCCTCTTAGACCCATCAGTACCGTGCCTATCCTACCTCTAGCGGCCTCCACGCCCACCGACCTCTTAGATGAGAGAGTTATAGCTCCACCAGCTATGTTCGCCGACAGTATGAGTGTTAGTAGTATCTGTACCACGCGACCCCCATCATCATTAAACTACGGTCCCATGGCCTACGATGTTCTCACGGGCTTGGACACGGGTGATTTACGTTTCATGGACGAGTCGTCGATCATCCTTCCATCACCAGTTGTGGAGGACCCACCATCCTCGGTGTGGGCGGCCACCCTACACAGCCCCACCTCGTCCACGGTGCGCTCCCTCACCTCCACGCTCACCACACCTCACAGCATACATCGCAAGATCAGCCGTATGCAGTCACGCTCGGACGAGGAGGATCTGGAGATGAGTATTGAAGAAGCTGACGAATCAGCAGATGCTGACGACGAGTGTTGCGACAAGGACGAGTCTTCTGAACACTCCACAAACGTCTTGGTAACTTCCATCATCCACGCCTGTACCGCTGTCACCAGCCTGGCAGGAACTGATAGGCATAACATCCCTGTTAGTCCGAAGAAAGACACCACAGCAACTGCCCCCACCACCACTGCCACCAACAACAGTAACGCACACAATAACATAGCGACGGCGGCAAATAGCTCCAACAACATGACTTCACCAGCAGTAGTGCCCGCCACGCCTCAGGTCCGGCCAAGAGGGAGTGCGAGCCTGACGGAGGCCGGGCGACCAGGCTCCACGGCGGGCCTCACCAACCAACTCATCACCACCCACAACATCAACTCCAACAAGACGGTGACGAGTGTAGCGAGAACCGAGTCTTCATCACTCATAGAGAGGGACAAGGGGAGCTCGGTGGCCGCCGTGTCCGACGCCCAGAGCTCCGTCAAGGGTTCACTGAAGGGTTCCAGGAAGGGCATCGTCAAGTCTTTCCGCAGCTTAAAGAAGAAGAAGAAAAAGAGTGAAGGGGAAAAGCGACATCGTTCTAAATCGGAAAATAGAGCCAATAAAGCCTTAAGAACGATATCCATCATCCTGGGCGCCTTTGTGGCCTGCTGGACGCCCTACCACATCTTGGCCATCGCCGAGGGCTTCTGCCAGTGCACCAACACCCACGTCTACATGTTCGCGTACTTCCTCTGCTACGCCAACAGCCCCATCAACCCCTTCTGTTACGCCCTCGCCAACCAGCAGTTCAAGAAGACTTTCATGCGAATTCTCAAAGGTGATTTACACATAACGTAACGCCATGGTACGATAGACTGTATCGTTGATATTTACTCAATTATCTGTGATATCTGTAGAGACCATCTGAGTGCGGCGTGTGTG
Organism: Homarus gammarus; assembly: GCA_958450375.1. Classification (NCBI taxonomy): domain Eukaryota; kingdom Metazoa; phylum Arthropoda; class Malacostraca; order Decapoda; family Nephropidae; genus Homarus; species Homarus gammarus. The sequence continues at coordinate 7,305,848 of CAUDMG010000536.1, read as the reverse complement.
GTGGTCAGTGCGTTGTGTACGAGGCGTGAGTGTTGCTGCCAGTGTTCGGTACGAGGCGCGCACCAGAACCTCGGGGTGGGTGGGTGCGCTGCTCAGTGCGTCACAGTACAATGTGTATAGTGAGCAGAGTGGTGTGTCCGTGTTCCGGTGTGGTATAAAAGAGCCTCAACATAGTGTAGTTATACCCGTGTAATATGAACACATCCGAGTGCAACGAGTACTGTACATGTTCTAGTACTGTGTGCACACCCTACAACATTGTGCACATATGTCTAGGTACTGTGTACACTACAATAGTGTGCGTGCATCTCTAGGTACTGTGTGCACATGTCTGGGTACTGTGTGCACGCCTTCCAGTACTGCACAGACATGCCTCAAGAATGTGTACACATCCCATAGCGCTGTGTATTCATGCCTTAGTAGTGTGCGTGTACCAGCATCACGTGTACATGTCCGAGGGCTTGAAGACATCCTCGCTGGCCTGCCACCACCAGTGCAGTAAGACCATCAATTGAGGCGTCTGTCTCTATCGTCATTCCAAAGGTTCATAACCTCGTGTAACGTGTACTACGTCATTACACGCGTACATTAAAGTACAACTGCACATATCTAACTATTAAGTACACCGGTTATAGTGTTCGCACCAGCCTCCTCGATGTCAATTCGTGGCGTAGAGAATGAACATTGTATTTAAAAAAACATCAGTATTTTTCGTCATCGTGGACGGACTCGGGTTATGAGAGGAGACGACGGGAGTGACGGAGGAAATCTAATAAAAACAAAAACTGATTCTGTTTTGTCCCGTCTGCAGGAGAACGTGTGGTCTGCTTTGTTATGTAAAGGAATTTCAGGGGCAAAAACAAACAAACAAAAAACACATAACATATGATCATACTATTGTCTTAGTGTTTGAATCAAATGTCGACCCGCTTCACTTTGCTTCAGAACCCTGTTTCATTGGGCGCACTTCTTTGCTTTGCTGATCCTCCGACAACTAGACTACAACTTGATGTCTCGAAACCAGAGCAAGAAACTGCTGTTTTATTCTCGTGAAGCTGCTGTGAGCGGCGGGAGACCTTCTACATTTGTAATACTGTGTCAAACTATTTCAAAAGAAGCTCAATTTTTGTGTGGCAATTGTCAGGAATTGGTTGTTATTTTGGTAAGGATTCTTAATGCTAACGAAAACGATGGACGATCTCCAATAAGGACTTTACCAACTATTGTGTACACTACATTCCTTATCTTGGTGGCGACGTCTGTTGAGTTGGATAAGCCAGCCAATCAGCAGGCGCCTCTGTCGACCAATCAGCAGTAGGCTGTTGTCGTCATTCATCTCTCTAGTCAGTCAAAAAATTTTATTCAACAAAGTCCATCTCCTTAGTTACGAGACCATGTTTGTGCCACTCTTCAGTTCCTTGTATTAAAAAAAAAGAAAGAACTGTAGGACCATGAGTGAATGTCTGTTTGGGTGCTTGTATGCAGGTTGACCAGAATTGTATTGATATATATACTGTATATATATATAAAGGACAAAGTGTATTATAAGATGAGCACCATAAATAGCATAGCGCCTTGGGAAGAACAGTTTTGTCAAAAAAAAAATGTATATTAAATGAGTTCTTCCAAAGCCTTTTTTTTCGTCGTGGAGCGAAAAAAAGGGCAGCTTTGAGATGTTTCTTTTTAAGACAAAGGTTCAGTATTTTTCACTCGATATAACACAACACGCGTACAGTACAGTATAAGAATAACTACATTTTATATTCGCCGAGATACTCTATAATGACTGTATGTTGTATGATGTATTCAAACGTGACGCTAGTTGTAAGGCCTGTCATTATGATCATTATGAATACTCATCACCCAGTTCCACATCACCAGAAGAGAGAGAGAGAGAGAGAGAGAGAGAGAGAGAGAGAGAGAGAGAGAGAGAGAGAAAGAGAGAGAGAGAGAGAGTTGGCTTCTCTCTAACGTTCTCTCATTTTATAAATATATATATAAATACATACATATACATATATTCCCAATTTCGGCGCATTTATTAAAAATCGCCAACTGGGCCGCCATAACTGTGCTGTAGAGAACTGTACTTAGGTCGCCATAACACAGAGGCTCCTTACCATCCTTAAGTCTCACCCTTAGCTTGTACATAGTGTTAGTAAAGACTCCACCCTCTCCTTCACCCTCCAGACTATTACTTGATGCTCAGGAACCTCTTCGTACGGCGACTGTCACTTTTTTTCTTTTTTTGGTGCGTGCTGTGATGACGTTACGTTCCCGCCAGCTTGGGAAGATTTGGCGCGCGTTTTGTAGTGATGTGGATTTGGCGCGACGGTTTTTAGGTAAATCCTGACGCCGACTCCACCTCACTCCTTGAGCCCAACAAGATGCGCTACTGACATCTCTCCCGTCTACTCCCGCCGCCTAACATAACCCAAGCCTCATCCTTATCTCTCCTACTGTGTCCTATCACGTCATACCTCGACCTATCCTATTTTATTCCTTCTATTCATCTGATATTTATTTTTATTCATATTGTAAACATTGTAAAGACATTTCCATTTTCTAATATATGAGTCAAGTCATATCATGTGTCGCGTCTCGAGTCCCCATTTAAGGAGGTAGGAAAGAGAGAGAGAGAAGGATAGAGAGAGAGAGAGAGAGAGGGACGGATGAAGGGAGGAAGGGAGGGAGGGAGAGAGAGAGAAACAGACAGAGAGAGGGACGGATGAAGGGAGGGAGGGAGAGAGAGAGAGAGAGATCATGACTTTAGTGGGATCTGATTGGCTATAATTTCGCCATTCACTTGTTCCCCTTCACTGTGTGTCATGAAGATCAACATATTGGAATAAATGACTAAAAGAGGCGTAGGAATCCCAATATGGCAGAGAGGAGAAAGAAGAAGAATATTTCACATCCTCTCATTTTTTGGACTAAATTCATCTCTCTTTCAGTAGTTACAGGATTATTACACTGGGGATATTAACTCACTCCCTCACCCCTCCCCCATGCTCCCTCACCCCTCCCTCACCCTCCCTCACCCCAGATCTTAGTGAGAAGGGAGAGACAGGGTATTACAATAGGTATATGGGTGTGTCAAGGTCAATCATTCTCACGACACATAAGGAAAACTCCACGTCTGTTATTTTCTCTTCTTCGTAATGGGGAGTTAAGAGGTGTACATTACATATCAACAGTTCATGAATAACACTCAGAGTCATTCATTTATTCAGCCTGTGTTTCTCATATCATAACATCTATTTTCTTTAGTCTGTCCTCCCAGATGATTGAAATTCCCAGAGTAAAAACATCAAAAGCGTCCGTGTGTGTGTGTGTGAGTATGTGTGGCTGTGTACATGTCTGTGTCTGTTTACGTATGTGTGTGTAAGTATGTGAGTATGTCTGTATGTGTGCGTGTGTGTGTGTATTTCAGGGCAAGTCAGGGGGCCGGAGTAGGAGGAAGGTGGCCGTGACGTCATCACACTGTTGCTAATTACTATTTTTTTCCCAGGTAGTTTTCAATTCATTTTTTTTCCTTCCCTCGCCTCAGACACCTGTGAGTGGGTGAGACGAGGAGAACTATTGTGTATACTTTGTTTGTATGTATATAGATGCCGCCAGCCTCAATCAGTATAAAGACAAAATATATATGTCATTGTTATGCCCAGTCAGTGTTTCTTTTATATCCTTTGTCCATCCTAGAAATAAAAATACAACTGACTATTATCCACGTCATTGTTATAGCCAGTGAGAGTGTTTCTTTATGTCCTTTGTTCATCCTAGTAAAAAAAATATTCAGGACATTTATAAAAGATGGTATATATAAAAAATGTCATTGAATGTTTATATTTCTTAAAACCTAAACAAAAATATGAATAATAAAACTAAAATGAAACCAATGAACAAAACTAAACCATTATGTGAAAACTTCAAAATTAAACTGAAATTAGATGTGAAAATAAATTAACATAGACAAAAAAAAAAGACTTAAGACTTAACTAATCATACACAAGAAGACTTAAGACTTAACCAATCATACACAAGAAGACTTAAGACTTAACCAATCATACACAAGAAGACTTAAGACTTAACCAATCATACACAAGAAGACTTAAGACTTGACCAATCATACACAAGAAGACTTAAGACTTGACCAATCAAACACAAGAAGACTTAAGACTTGACCAATCATACACAAGAAGACTTAAGACTTGACCAATCATACACAAGAAGACTTAAGACTTAACCAATCATACACAAGAAGACTTAAGACTTAACCAATCATACACAAGAAATAGACTACATCAACAGAAGACTAAGACTTGACCAATCACACAAGAGACTTAGACTTGACAATCACAAGAAGACTAAGACTTGACCACACAAGAGACTTAAATTGACACATACACAAGAAGACTTAAGACTTAACCAATCATACAGATCATAATCCATGCTAATCCAAACACAGTGTATGATTATCAGAAAACAAAATAACTCCAAAGATTGATTAGAAAAATATTAGGAAAAACAAACACACAAACTACCTGGAGCGAAGTATCCAAACATTATCCAAACAGTATCCAAACACAGAGAAACGGAGAATAAAGCAACCAAAATAACTTGGAGGATTGGTAAGGAAATGTAAGAAGGAAAAGATTAGTTGAATAAGAGAGAGAGAGAGAGAGAGAGAGAGAGAGAGAGAGAGAGAGAGAAGACGAGTCTCAGCTTCACAAGAATCTCCCTACCACAAAATTAACTTTGATCAAATGGCTCCTGATTGGCCGAGCTTATCAAACCGACCAATCAGGGACCGCTTCTAACGTCAGCGATCACGTGATAACCTATCCATCCCATTAGGCATTCATCTCCCGAACACCGCCTAAGTATAGAGAGGAAGACGGGATATCCCTAGTGAGGAAGATGTTGTGGAGGTGGGGCGAGGTGTGGAAGAGGTTGTGGAGGTGGGGCGAGGTGTGGAAGAGGTTGAGGAGGTGGGGCGAGGTGTGGAAGAGGTTGAGGAGGTGGGGCGAGGTGTGGAAGAGGTTGAGGAGGTGGGGCGAGGTGTGGAAGAGGTTGTGGAGGTGAGGCGAGGTGAGGAAGAGGTTGTGGAGGTGAGGCGAGGTGAGGAAGAGGTTGTGGAGGTGGGGCGAGGTGTGGAAGAGGTTGAGGAGGTGAGGCGAGGTGAGGAAGAGGTTGAGGAGGTGGGGCGAGGTGAGGAAGAGGTTGAGGAGGTGGGGCGAGGTGAGGAAGAGGTTGAGGAGGTGGGGCGAGGTGAGGAAGAGGTTGAGGAGGTGGGGCGAGGTGAGGAAGAGGTTGAGGAGGTGGGGCGAGGTGAGGAAGAGGTTGAGGAGGTGGGGCGAGGTGTGGAAGAGGTTGAGGAGGTGGGGCGAGGTGAGGAAGAGGTTGAGGAGGTGGGGCGAGGTGAGGAAGAGGTTGAGGAGGTGGGGCGAGGTGAGGAAGAGGTTGAGGAGGTGGGGCGAGGTGAGGAAGAGGTTGAGGAGGTGGGGCGAGGTGTGGAAGAGGTTGAGGAGGTGGGGCGAGGTGAGGAAGAGGTTGAGGAGGTGGGGCGAGGTGTGGAAGAGGTTGAGGAGGTGGGGCGAGGTGAGGAAGAGGTTGAGGAGGTGGGGCGAGGTGTGGAAGAGGTTGAGGAGGTGGGGCGAGGTGAGGAAGAGGTTGTGGAGGTGGGGCGAGGTGAGGAAGAGGTTGAGGAGGTGGGGCGAGGTGAGGAAGAGGTTGAGGAGGTGGGGCGAGGTGAGGAAGAGGTTGAGGAGGTGGGGCGAGGTGAGGAAGAGGTTGAGGAGGTGGGGCGAGGTGAGGAAGAGGTTGAGGAGGTGGGGCGAGGTGTGGAAGAGGTTGAGGAGGTGGGGCGAGGTGTGGAAGAGGTTGAGGAGGTGGGGCGAGGTGAGGAAGAGGTTGAGGAGGTGGGGCGAGGTGAGGAAGAGGTTGAGGAGGTGGGGCGAGGTGTGGAAGAGGTTGAGGAGGTGGGGCGAGGTGAGGAAGAGGTTGTGGAGAGAGGAGGAAGGGGAGGAAGAGGTTGAGGAGGTGGGGCGAGGTGAGGAAGAGGTTGAGGAGGTGGGGCGAGGGGAGGAAGAGGTTGAGGAGGTGGGGCGAGGTGAGGAAGAGGTTGAGGAGGTGGGGCGAGGTGAGGAAGAGGTTGAGGAGGTGGGGCGAGGTGAGGAAGAGGTTGAGGAGGTGGGGCGAGGTGAGGAAGAGGTTGAGGAGGTGGGGCGAGGTGAGGAAGAGGTTGAGGAGGTGGGGCGAGGTGAGGAAGAGGTTGAGGAGGTGGGGCGAGGTGAGGAAGAGGTTGAGGAGGTGGGGCGAGGTGTGGAAGAGGTTGAGGAGGTGGGGCGAGGTGAGGAAGAGGTTGAGGAGGTGGGGCGAGGTGAGGAAGAGGTTGAGGAGGTGGGGCGAGGTGAGGAAGAGGTTGAGGAGGTGGGGCGAGGTGTGGAAGAGGTTGAGGAGGTGGGGCGAGGTGAGGAAGAGGTTGAGGAGGTGGGGCGAGGTGTGGAAGAGGTTGAGGAGGTGGGGCGAGGTGAGGAAGAGGTTGAGGAGGTGGGGCGAGGTGTGGAAGAGGTTGAGGAGGTGGGGCGAGGTGAGGAAGAGGTTGTGGAGGTGGGGCGAGGTGAGGAAGAGGTTGAGGAGGTGGGGCGAGGTGAGGAAGAGGTTGAGGAGGTGGGGCGAGGTGAGGAAGAGGTTGAGGAGGTGGGGCGAGGTGTGGAAGAGGTTGAGGAGGTGGGGCGAGGTGTGGAAGAGGTTGAGGAGGTGGGGCGAGGTGAGGAAGAGGTTGTGGAGGTGGGGCGAGGTGAGGAAGAGGTTGAGGAGGTGGGGCGAGGTGAGGAAGAGGTTGAGGAGGTGGGGCGAGGTGAGGAAGAGGTTGAGGAGGTGGGGCGAGGTGAGGAAGAGGTTGAGGAGGTGGGGCGAGGTGAGGAAGAGGTTGAGGAGGTGGGGCGAGGTGAGGAAGAGGTTGTGGAGGTGGGGCGAGGTGTGGAAGAGGTTGAGGAGGTGGGGCGAGGTGAGGAAGAGGTTGTGGAGGTGGGGCGAGGTGAGGAAGAGGTTGTGGAGGTGGGGCGAGGTGTGGAAGAGGTTGAGGAGGTGGGGCGAGGTGAGGAAGAGGTTGTGGAGGTGGGGCGAGGTGTGGAAGAGGTTGTGGAGAGAGGAGGAAGGGGAGGAAGAGGTTGTGGAGGTGGGGCGAGGTGAGGCAGAGGTGTAGAGAGAGGAGGAAGGAGAAGAGAGAGAGAGAGAGAGAGGAAAGACAGTGGGGCCAAAGAGTGGTAGAGGAGGGAGGGTAAGAGATGTTTTATTCTATATACGAGTTTCTTGTGTATAAACGGACCATTGAAAACAAACATTATACAAACACCGTATTTAAGAGATGTGTAAATATCTCTGGGATAAACAAACTTACTAAATAATACAAGTTAAGAAACTACCAAAATATATTTATCAAGATGGATTAAAAGTAAAAATACAAAATACAAAGAGTATAACTAATTGATTTACGATGTTATAGGTGTATGAACCAGCCCAGAGGTGATTAGCGGGGTAACTGTTGTAGTGCAGACGGTGTGTTGTGAGGCAACAGGGTGACGGCGGTGGAGGCCAGTACTGTCAAGAGGCGACGGCTGCTGAGTGATCAAGACCACCAGCAGACTTACTGAGCAGACCACTTACTGAGGAACACAACACTACCAGCATTACTGAGTAGACCACTTACTGACCAGACCACTTACTGAGGAACACACTACCAGCAGACTTACTGAGTAGACCACTTACTGAGGAACACAACACTACCAGCATTACTGAGTAGACCACTTACTGACCAGACCACTTACTGAGGAACACACTACCAGCAGACTTACTGAGCAGACCACTTACTGAGGAACACAACACTACCAGCATTACTGAGCAGACCACTTACTGAGGAACACAACACTACCAGCATTACTGAGTAGACCACTTACTGACCAGACCACTTACTGAGGAACACACTACCAGTAGACTTACTGAGTAGACCACTTATTGAGGAACACGACACTACCAGCATTACTGAGTAGACCACTTACTGACCAGACCACTTACTGAGGAACACATTACCAGCAGACTTACTGAACAGACCACTTACTGAGGAACACACAACCAGCACACTACTGACCAGACCACTTACTGACCAGACCACTTACTAAGGAACACGACACTACCAACAGACTTGCTGACCAGCACACTACTGACCAGACCACTTACTGAGGAACATAACCTTACCATCTGATTTACACTTATATATTTACCAGTTCTGTAAATATATCGTGTACTACATCAACAACAAGTGTAAATATAAGGCAAACGGGACTGAAGCACACATGGAAGACCGAGACCTGTAGTGAACCTGTACCAGAACACGGGACTGAAGCACACATGGAAGACCCAGACCTGTAGTGAACCTGTACCAGAACACAGGACTGAAGCACACACGGAAGACCCAGACCTGTAATGAACCTGTACCAGAACACGGGACTGAAGCACACACGGAAGACCCAGACCTGTAATGAACCTGTACCAGAACACGGGACTGAAGCACACATGGAAGACCCAGACCTGTAATGAACCTGTACCAGAACACGGGACTGAAGCACACATGGAAGACCCAGACCTGTAATGAACCTGTACCAGAACACGGGACTGAAGCACACATGGAAGACCCAGACCTGTAATGAACCTGTACCAGAACACGGGACTGAAGCACACACGGAAGACCCAGACCTGTAATGAACCTGTACCAGAACACGGGACTGAAGCACACATGGAAGACCCAGACCTGTAATGAACCTGTACCAGAACACGGGACTGAAGCACACATGGAAGACCCAGACCTGTAATGAACCTGTACCAGAACACGGGACTGAAGCACACACGGAAGACCCAGACCTGTAATGAACCTGTACCAGAACACGGGACTGAAGCACACATGGAAGACCCAGACCTGTAATGAACCTGTACCAGAACACGGGACTGAAGCACACATGGAAGACCGAGACCTGTAATGAACCTGTACCGGATCACGTTGAAACATGATCCTCGACAGCCACCTAAGACCCAGCCTGTTCCTCCACTTTCTCCTTTATATTGAAGCTGCTAAGACTCAGGTAAGATAATGTAATGTATTTCATCCCTTTAAGAGCCAGGTGTTTAGGTGGAAGGTGGAATAGTTGTTATACATCTGAGTGATTAATGTTTATGTTGTGTAGTTGACAGGTAGATGTGGCACAGGTGAGTATTATACCTGCGGTTTGTGGAATACTCTACTCTACAAGTCTTCCTCTACTCCACAAGTCTTCCTCTACTCCTCCCTCCTCTTCTCCCCTCACCAGCTTCCTAGCTTCCCTCCCTCTCCAAGACTCCTCTCCCACTCCCTCCATAAATCCCCTTCCCCCACCCTCCCCTGCCTCACTTCCTCCCCTCCTTCTTCCCCCTTCCCCCCTCCCTCACTCCTCTCTTCACCTCCCCCTCCCCCAGGTGTACCGCCGTCATGCCCTACTTACCACTATCACCGTAAAGTTATAATGAGCTTAAAACTCCCCCTTGAGGACCCCCCCACCAGACCCCCTTATCTTACTGTCTAATGAGTTACCATCGATAGTCATCCATTACCTAAAAGAAGCATAAGTTAATTTTTTTCCCTTAACCTCGTCAAGAGAGAACATAGATTAACAGACTTACTTGAACTACAACATAAAGATAAGAAAAGACATCGGCTTCCTGACTTAACCCACGCAATGTGTCGCGGTTTATATGGTGTGTGTGTGTGTGTGTGTGTGGGTGTGTGTGTGTGTGTGTGTGTGTACATCATCGTTGACGTAAACAACACTATATTTATCTAGAAAAGGACTGAACAAATAACCTCTTGTCATCACTTGATCTAAAACATTAAAAAATACAATAACACCAGAATTAAGAACGTATATGACGCATTAAAACAAACATACATACTGTATATACATAAAACTACTAGAGAGGGAATGTATACATATAATCTTAAAAGTGTATACATAAGCAAGGGCGGACAAGATCATGAATATGTATACATCAGGGATATTTATCGGCTGAGGTCTTTAGGTCATTGTACTCTGAATATTGCTCTCACAACTACGGCCATAACGTACGACATTCTCTACCCCGGCGAGTACAAAATGCATGATACCACGTCATACTAGAGAGAGAGAGAGAGAGACCTGACACACAAATCATTCTTCTTTCACACAAGATCAATAAGTAGTATTGTGACGTTGATGCAGGTGCTGTACTGTACCGCATTGGTATTGGTCACGTCATGTCTCCAAGCTTCTCACTGAAGCCTAGAGACAGTTTGTAACAAGGCAGCTGATTGGTTGACAGACAGACACTCGAATTATCACTCCAGTATTTCGTTATTTTAGTAATTTTATCTATATTCTGATTATTTCAAGGGTTAATAACGTTCCGGTGTTAGTCTCTGATAATTTTCACACTCGGGGAAGTAAAAATGATCTTGTTCAAGGCTCTGGTAAGAAAAATATAATAAAGACAACACGATCAGTATGATGACATTGTGAGACGTGACCTCCGCCTTGTCTCGTGACCTCACTCAGGAGGTGACTGTGTTGTTGTTGTTATTAAGGTGTTTATGTTACCAGAGCGCTTAACATTCACTATCACCACCACCACAAACAACAACTCTTAACCACAACCACCACCAACAACAACAACTTTTAACCACCACCACCACCAACAAAAACTTTTAACCACAACCACCACCACCAACAACAACTTTTAACCACAACCACCACCACCTATCACTACCAACAACAACAACAATTTAACCACCATCATCGCCAACAACAACAACAACAACATAACAATTACAGTTCTAACAAAAGAAACAAAAGACAAAAGCATTAAAGATGAATGACAGCAACAATGACTTTAATAATGACTCAGTATTGACTACACTGACTGTTAACACTGTTGGCTACACTGACTGTTAACATTATTGGCTACACTGACTGTTTGACTGTTAAGATGATTGATTAATAACAACAACAATAACAATGACATAAATAACAAAAACAATATTAATAACAACAACAACAACAATAATAATAATGAACAAAAACAATAACATGAATAATAATGACAATAAGATCAATAATAATAATAACAATAACAACAACAATAATAACAATAACGCTCCCTTAATAACACGTAGAGTAGAGACGTCACCGAGACACAGAAACCAGTACCAGACATCAAGAATAATAACCCACACAGTTATACATTATTCTCAGTGTCATAACCTTGCGACACCTTGCATTAGAAAACAGTTTGTGACAGAGAAGAACAACCTTTTTCTTTTTAACCTACTTACATGGTGTACCCCAGCGGTTTACAACGAGGAACAGGCCAGTCACGTAAGGGGAGACACGGCATCCTGTAATAGTGTTGTATAATGAACGGTAAGAGAGTGACGACGCACCAACACCTCATCATTACCTCACACAGTAGCCACTTGGTGAGGGCAGACGCGGTAAATGGTGACTGTCAGTTGCGTATTGTGGAGAAGAAAAAACAATTATGGTGAATTTTATCTTTTTTTTTTCTTTAGTTGATTTATAAATATTCTCGTGAGGTTGGAGGAGGTGGTGGGCTTCAGAATATATAATTTACTTACGTACTTGTATGCGTGCGTCCGTGTTAGTATTCATACAAGCGTCCGTGTACTAGCGTTCATACAAGCGTCCGTGCTAGCGATCATACTTTTCCTCCGTTCATTATTGAGTTCAACGAATTGTAAAAAAAAAGCGAATAAATTATAATGAATTTTAACGAAGCCTTAACAAATCACAACAAGGATCTCTACACGAGCTAAATGATGAATATTTCACGTCTCTCTCGCCCATATCTTGGCCGCCCTCCTGCTGTACCTGTCGCAGTCGTCCGTGTTAACCTAGCGTGTTGTAGTCAAGTTATCTGGTGAAGGTATATCATCCTATATTCACTCTATGGCCTCGTATATATGCTACGGACTTCTGTTTATTTTTATATTAGTCTAAAAGGTATAGTATGTACTTGTAAACGGAAAACAAAGTGGCATAGTGGTACATTGGTATATTGGCTCCTCGGCTGTGAGGATAAGAGCCCTGGAACCCCCACCCCCGACTCCTAGTGGCCGGAGAGGACATATTGGTCAAGCAGTTCTCTTATAAAGACAATGGCCACAAGTTGCATTGATATAAACAACTTTACGCTTCTAGGAGTTAGGACACACTTGTTCTGTTCATTGTATCTGGTTAAGTTTTATTAAATGAATTACCTTAATTAAATAATTCTGATAACTGTAAACTATTATACCTGACTCTTAGCGGAAGTTACCTGTGCGTGTCACCAATGTTTATTCATGGTTGCTGGATATAATCATTTTAACAGTGATGCAAAAATTCTGAAAGTTCAATGTATCACGGAAGGATGTGTGAGTCACTACTGAGAATATGTGTATGTAATGATATGTATACACACACACACACACACACACACACACACACACACACACACACACACACACACACACACTCACACACACACACACACACACACACACACACACACACACACACACTCACACACACACACACACACACACTCACACACACACACACACCCTCTGATATGACCCTCTAAACTTTGTATCTGGGACAGTAAAGTAGGTGGGGATGGTTGAGGGTGAGAAGTGAATGAGAAAACAAAGGAGTTATTGGAGAAAAATTTGTGTTTTCGTCTTCAACTTTTCTCCCCTCGTGTGTGTGTGTGTGTGTGTGTGTGTGAGTGTATAAATAAACCTAACCTAACCAAGCCTAAGTAATAACACTCATAACACAGAAAATAAAAGTAAATAAACACGATATTAAAAGAAGAAAAAAAAAATATCTCATAAATTTCATTGTATCAGAGAATCAATCAACATCTGAGTATATATAGAGCTGACTAACGCAACTGATCATGTTCACTAAAAATAATAGTTCAAGCAAAGAGGAAACAAAAGTGAGAGGAGAAGCGAAAAGTAACATTAGGAAGAGATCAGAAATTGGTCACAAGAGACGATGATAGGCTCAGATCAGCTTAGTGGATGTGCTTAAGCTTTTCTCAAGAGACGATGATAGGCTCAGATCAGCTTAGTGGATGTGCTTAAGCTTTTCTCAAGAGACGGTGATAGGCTCAGATCAGCTTAGTGGATGTGCTTAAGCTTTTCTCAAGAGACGATGATAGGCTCAGATCAGCTTAGTGGATGTGCTTAAGCTTTTCTCAAGAGACGGTGATAGGCTCAGATCAGCTTAGTGGATGTGCTTAAGCTTTTCTCAATATCGCCACAGCGGGTTACAAATATTTACTTACCATGCGAGTCATCCCCCCCTCGGGCTGGTGAGTAGAAGGTCGCTGTCGGGATGTGTATAGAGAGAGAGAGAGAGAGAGAGAGAGAGAGAGAGAGAGGGGGGGGGGGGGTAGATGGGATTAAAAAGCAATATAATTCTTCTTGTTCTTCTTGTTCTTCATGTTCTTTTTGTTCTCGTTCTTCTTCTGTGCCGCTGTCATCCCTCCTCCTCCTCCACTCTCTCTTACCTCCTTAAACACATAAACTACGCCATTAACATCGTATAAAGCATTGTCTTAAAGTCAACATCAAGTTCAAACTGAAAATCCTGGAAATAGAAACAGAGAACGTGAAAAAAAAATAGTATAATTCTGTTTTGTATTTAATTGTGTATATAAGTTCTTAGAAGGAAAACCATTAATAGTCTAATATAAGGTTATGGAAATATTTATGTTCCAATAACGCAGAACAGTACTGAAAATACGTGAAAAAAAATTGGATTATATTTTTCTTCCAATAATAAATCGTCACTGAGGCTCAAACATACATAAAAAGCCTCCTTGTAGGTGAGTAATGCATCAAGGTGAGAAAGAGAAAAACATATTTGTCTCCATCTATTACGAGACCAATACTTTTTTCCCGACCTCACACGACTGAACACAACACGTAAACAAGTGACAAATTATTACCAGTATCTTTCACTTTTATTTACTAAGATAAATTAAATGATATACTTGAAAACAATATATATATTAAAAGAAAAGAACAAATATTTGAAAGTATAGAAAATTAAACAAAATCGGGAAATATTTAACATGAGCATTTTCATAAACATAAAACGGAGTCTCATGTAAACCAGAAAATAAAACTATTGTCAGAATTAAAACCTAATCTACATCACGTTAACAATAAAAAAAACTGACCAACTCCCACAAGGTTATGCCAGATTGTTTTCCTTTGTGACGCTGGAACTGATCAGGCTAATGTTGTCGTCAGAACTGGTCAACGAGGCGTAATGTTCCTTAATTACCTCGCACCAAACAGTCATTTTATAACACGAAGATATAAAACAGTCCTTTACAACAGTCCTATAAAACAGTCTATTATATAATGTACAGTGAAACCTCTATATACCGGACGCCTCTCTATATACTTCATTAGATGGAGATTTCACATCCACCAGGTCCTCGATATAAGGGATTTTTCCTCTCCATATAGTCCATTAAATAAAGGTTTCAGTGTAGTTATCTTCCCAGACGAGAGGCTACAGAGTGGTAGGTGTTCAAAGAGTTAAGTTTCCGTGTCTCGTGGTTGGTTCATCGAGGTGCGTGTGTTGTTTTGTGGTTGAATGTGGGTGCGCCAAGTCCGTAGACCTGCTAGTGATAGATTCGTTGTGGTGGACAAGCGAGCCTCAACCTGTCTGATAATCTCTCTACTTAATGTACGGACCACAATAAGATACCGACTGCGTATAATAATGCTGTATCCCGCTGCTTACTCCTAGGGAACCTAACCTAACCTAACCTAACCTAACCTATCCTAACCTAATCTAACCTAATCTAACCTAACCTAACCTAACCTAACCTAACCTAACCTAATCTAACCTAACCTATCCTAACCTAATGTAACCTATGACCAGTAGTATATCATTTCTTGTTTAGTGATCCCAAATATTCATCACAAACTCCAGCTTAAATCGACTCCTGTTGACAAGTTGGCAGAATTAGTGACTTCCACGGTAGCTTGATTAGGATTCATGTTATTATTGATCCTTCTCCAAGCTGTCTCACCTGTGTCGCTTCTCTCAAACACACACACACACACACACACACACACACACACACAAAGTTATAAGGTGTGTTAGGACCCCCTCTCCCCCGTCATAACACAAAACGCCAATCTGCACGATGTGAAATTATTTTCCTGCCAGGATGAACCCGTAAAGCTTCTAAAATGACATTTAACGCCACCAACCCACACCCCTGCCCTCCTGCCCTCCGCTCACAGGCTCTAATGCGATTTGGGGAGGTGTTGGAGCTCTTGGCCCCACGTAATTGTAACGGGAATTAATACTTAACGACGAAGGGGACCTGAAATTTACTTCGGATTAGTTCTGAATTTGTTGCTGATTAATGGGTCGTCAAGTATAACAGGGAAGTTTCTGTTCTTTTCATAGGCATGTTTGCGTTGTTTGCGGTGTTTACGTTGTTTGCGATGTTGTGCTGATGGTCATGTTAGGGGCGAGGAGGGAAGACGTGTTACAGTTTGTGATGAGTTAGTGGTGACACAGCTCTTACTACCCAGGTCACTCCTCCTCCTTGACCTTACCTCTGAACTAACCTTGGCTCATCTCTGACTTGCCCTTGACGATTGTGCCTCCGACTATCCCTCGACTCGTCCAACCTATTTCTCCTTTTACACATTATTTATCAAGTGTTAGCCCTACTCTCTCTCTCTCTCTCTCTCTCTCTCTCTCTCTCTCTCTCTCTCTCTCTCTTAACCTAGTACCTATTACCATTAATCACCATCAGCCTGGTTTCTCCCTTCACCTACTACCTAGTTCCCAGTTACTTCCTTCTCCCCCATCCCCGGCCACTTCTCCTCCTCCTCCTCCTCCTTCTTCTCCTTCTCCCCTTCCTCCTCCTCCTTCTTCTCCTTCTCCCCCTTCTCCCCATCCTCCCCTTCCTCCTCCTCCTCTTACTCCTCCTCCCCAGGTGTATTGACGAGGTCGTTGCCACCATTATAGGAACATATTTACCTGTAATAACCCTTGAGGGCCCTTAACAGCTTATCACGTCCGCGCTAACTTCCTGATGACTTCCCCATCAGCGGCTGTTGCTTGTCCGCCCTCCCTCCCTCCCTACCCTTCCTACTGCCCTCCCTCCCTCCCTCCCTCCCTCCCTGCCTCCCTCCTACTCTCCCTCCCTCCCACCCCCCTCTCTTCCTTCTACTCTCCCTCCCTCCCTCCCTACCCTTCCTACTGCCCTTCCTCCCTACCCTTCCTACTGCCCTCCCTCCCTCCCTCCCTCCTACTCTCCCTCCCTCCCACCCCCCTCTCTTCCTTCTACTCTCCCTCCTTCCCTCCCTACTCTTTCTACTTCCCTTTCTCCCTCCTTCTCTCCCTTCTACTCTCCTCCCTTCTCTCCCTTCCCTTCCTACTCTCTCCGCTCTTACTACCACCTCTCCTCCTACTCTGCCTCCTCTTCCTCCTCCTTCTCCTCTTACTTCCCCTCCTCCTCCTCCTCTTCTTCTTTCCTCCCCTTTTCTTCCTCTCTCCTATTCCTACTCCCTCCTCCTCCCCTGTCCCTTCTACCTCCCAACACTATATTGCTACACAGGGGTTTTAGTGGCACTGATGTTTTCTTGCCGTAGTGACGTGGTGGTGAACGCTGAGGGGCAGGGGGGGGGTCGAGGTGGCGGTGAGAATCTTAATTCATTTACTTTTGGTTAAGTGCTCGTTTGTGTCGACCTGTTATGTGTTGAATCTGTTTACTAAGAGAAGATATTGACGGCGGGTTACGATGTCCTCTTGTTTAGTTTAGTTTGCTTCCTACTTGCGTCTGTTTATAGTTGTTTGGTCTTTATGTGAACAATAAGTTTGAGAAGCTGGCCAAGTTCAACCTAACTTAACCTAACCTAAACATAACCTAATGTAACCTGATTTTACTTTTTACCAATATATCCTCAATATATTCGTCTATTCAAGCAAAATATTAAAAAATTAAATGTACATTATTGAAACTGACATTTAAACAAGATGTGAAATTGAAAACAGTACTGGGCTTCAAACTGGCCCAAGACGAGACTATCAAGAACAATGGACGGATCCTGCACAGCTAGGCTACTAACCCCTATCCATCCGTCTGGCCACCTATAGTTTGATGGCCATTAAGTAAAGAGGAGGAACTAAATAAAATATATAGTTGTTTTCGTGAATATTATTTTAGTTTACCATAATTCGTGCTTTATGATGATTTGTAACAGAAAACGAAATATATATCTGGTAAACTATATTATTGTAATCTTATGGTCTTGGTGCAAGGGACTGGTGCAATGAGCCCTCAGGTAACATAAATACCATAATTGTAAAATAGATTACCATAAGACATTCTTAGTAATAACTGAGGAGTTATTTAAAGCTTGCAAATGTATGCTATGTTTCTATGCACAGAATGTATGGAACAAGTTAATGAGTTATTTAAGAAAGTGGAGGCATGAGAGCGAGATAGACACGAGCTATAAAGCACACGGTAAGCAATAAATAACCGATCTTCAGAAATAACTCCAGGAAGGACTATACAACCTACATGAAATAATGACCAAATCCTCTAAAAAGAAATATCTACACCACTACCACCCTCCTACACCACTACCACCCTCCAACACCACTACCACCCTCCTACACCACTACCACCCTCCTACACCACTACCATGGTGTCATGTAGTGTGGTTAATAACTTGGTGTCATGTAGTGTGGTTAATAACTTGGTGTTATGTAGTGTGGTTAATAACTTGGTGTTATGTAGTGTGGTTAATAACTTGGTGTTATGTAGTGTGGTATAACAAATATTTTTTGACTCTACGTATGAACCTACTGTAGTGTTTGGTGGTCGTTTGGATACAATGGTCGTGAAGGCTGTAGAGTGTAGTACCGCCTCGCTGCCTCTTTGTGTAGTGAAGATGTAGTTGTAGTGTGCAGTGTGCTGTATTAGCGCTGCCCCACACCTACTCCTACTTGTGTGGTAATGTGATCTTTGTAACCCCACTGTGATCTTTGTAATCCTATTGTAATCCGAAGCCTTTACGAACAGAATGATGCATCAAAGTCTACTACAGTAGTACTTCGGGTTCACGAGTTTGAATCTTCGGGTAAGTAGTTCAGGAGGAGAGTCGACGCCGGGACTTTAGTGGGTGACCTGGGGGCTGGGATATGAGTGAGGTAATTAATTTGT
>CAUDMG010000536.1:7277500-7280000 GCA_958450375.1 Homarus gammarus | reverse complement strand
ATGTTGATGTTGTTGTTGTAGTTGATGTTGATGTTGTTGTTGTAGTTGATGATGTTGTTGATGTTGATGTTGTTGTTGTAGTTGATGATGTTGTTGATGTTGTTGTTGTAGTTGATGTTGTTGATGTTGATGTTGTTGTTGTAGTTGATGATGTTGTTGATGTTGATGTTGTTGTTGTAGTTGATGATGTTGTTGATGTTGATGTTGTTGTTGTAGTTGATGTTGATGTTGTTGTTGTAGTTGATGATGTTGTTGATGTTGATGTTGTGTTGTAGTTGATGTTGTTGTGGTAGTTGTGGTAGTTGATGTTGTTGTAGTTGATGATGTTGATGTTGATGTTGTTGTTGTAGTTGATGTTGTAGTTGATGATGTTGTTGAAGTTGATGTTGTTGTTGTAGTTGATGATGTTGTTGATGTTGATGTTGTTGTTGTAGTTGATGATGTTGTTGATGTTGATGTTGTTGTTGTAGTTGATGATGTTGTTGATGTTGATGTTGTTGTTGTAGTTGATGTTGTTGTTGTAATTGATGATGTTGTTGATGTTGATGTTGTTGTTGTAGTTGATGTTGTTGTGGTAGTTGTGGTAGTTGATGTTGTTGTAGTTGATGATGTTGATGTTGATGTTGTTGTTGTAGTTGATGTTGTAGTTGATGATGTTGTTGAAGTTGATGTTGTTGTTGTAGTTGATGATGTTGTTGATGTTGATGTTGTTGTAGTTGATGTTGATGTTGTTGTTGTAGTTGATGATGTTGTTGATGTTGATGTTGTTGTAGTTGATGTTGTTGTGGTAGTTGTGGTAGTTGATGTTGTTGTTGTAGTTGATGATGTTGTTGATGTTGATGTTGTTGTAGTTGATGTTGTTGTGGTAGTTGTGGTAGTTGTTGTTGTTGTAGTTGATGATGTTGTTGTAGCTGATGTTGTTGTTGATGTTGTTGTTGTTGTTGATGTTGATGTTGTTGTTGATGTTGATGTTGTAGTTGATGATGTTGTTGAAGTTGATGTTGTTGTTGTAGTTGATGTTGATGTTGTTGTTGATGATGTTGTAGAAGTTGATGTTGTTGTTGTTGAAGTTGATGTTGTTGTTGTAGTTGATGATGTTGTTGATGTTGATGTTGTTGTAGTTGATGTTGTTGTGGTAGTTGTGGTAGTTGTTGTTGTTGTAGTTGATGTTGTTGTGGTAGTTGTGGTGGTTGGTGTTGTTGTTGTAGTTGATGATGTTGTTGATGTTGATGTTGTTGTAGTTGATGTTGTTGTGGTAGTTGTGGTAGTTGTTGTTGTTGTAGTTGATATTGTTGTGGTAGTTGTGGTGGTTGGTGGTGTTGTTGTTGTTGTTGTTGTTTTTTTGTGGGGGTTTTTGTTGTTGATGTTTTCAATTGACTCTTTTGTTGTTGTTATAATTGCTGCCTCTTTTGTTGTAGCTTCATTAGAAGATGTTGTTGTAGTAGTTGTTGTAATTGTTGTTGTTGTTGTTGTTGTTGTTGTTGTTGTTGTTTTAGTTCTTGTTGTAGTTGTTGTTGTGGTAGTAGTTGTTGTAGTTGTTGTTGTTGTTGTTGTTGTTGTTTTAGTTCTTGTTGTTGTTGTTGTTGATGTTTTAGTTGTTGATTTAGTTGTTTTTGTTGTTGTTATAGTTGTTGATGTTGTTGTTGTTGTTGTTTTAGTTGTTGTTCTTGTTGTTGTGGGTGTTGTTGTTGTTGTTGTTTTAGTTGTTGTTGTTGTTGTTGTTGTTGTTGCTGTTGTCGTCGTCCCGTCCGAATAATCTGTAATATATCACACAGGTCAGTGGATCATAAGCGTGTATAGGTCAGTCCTCTCCTACTGACCAAGTGATGCCAAAGTCTGACCTCGTAACACAAGTTGTCAATTTGTTCCCACTAGGATGATGAGAGAAAGGGAAATACTAATATTGGCTTGCGTAATTCTTTCTTATAATGAATCGTATCCTAAATGGTAATATATTAATTAACTCTCTTCTGAGTTTTCATACGTAAATTTCTGTATCTATGCATTCGTGTTTACAAGGTGGGAATGGGTTTTGCAAGGTGACATTGATGTTTACAGCATGGCAATAGTGTTTTCAACGTAGTAATAGTGTTTGCAACGTGGCAGTAGTGTTTACAATGTGGCAGTAGTGGTAGCAATAGTTTTTACAGCGTTTCAGTAGTGTTCACAACATGGCAATAGTGGTAGCAATAGTGTTTACAGCGTAGCAATAGTGTTTACAGGGTAGCAATAGTGTCTACAGCGAAGCAATAGTGTTTATAAGGTGGCAATAATGGTAGCAATAGTGTTTACAGCGTGGCAATAGTGTTTACAACGTGACAATAGAGATAACAGCGTGCTAGTAGTGTTTACAGGGATAAATCATGGGCAGAGGATATATAATGGGCAGGATATAAATAATCGGTAGGGATGGAGAAGATAAAGTTAACACAAGCAAGGACTCGACGGGCGTGAGGGTAGTAAAAGCTTCGGTCGTCTAAGAGGTGTTCAGCTGTCACTC
>CAUDMG010000536.1:7122500-7272500 GCA_958450375.1 Homarus gammarus | reverse complement strand
TTAAATGGAAATTTTTAAACTTTTTGTGTTTTTTATCTAATGTGCCACATGAGTTTGTTCCCAGGCATCTAATGTGCCACATGAGTTTGTTCCCAGGTATCTGATGTGTCACATGAGTTTGTTCCCAGGTATCTGATGTGTAACATGAGTTTGTTCCCAGGTATCTCATGTGCCACATGAGTTTGTTCCCAGGTATCTAATGTGCCACATGAGTTTGTTCCCAGGTATCTCATGTGTAACATGAGTTTGTTCCCAGGTATCTGATGTGTAACATGAGTTTGTTCCCAGGTATCTAATGTGCCACATGAGTTTGTTCCCAGGTATCTCATGTGCCACATGAGTTTGTTCCCAGGTATCTAATGTGTAGATAATAATTAACCGGAATCATAAACTTACTGTTAGGAGGCTTAGTCACACAACAGTAACAGTGGCGTCCTTCACACCCTCCCTTGAACACCGTGCCGCCATCACACTCGTCCTTGTCACTGACACAGCGGCCCCGGGCACGACGACACTGCTCAGTCAGCTTGCATGGGGCGGCGCAGCACTTACAGTCATCATCCTTACACATGTCATCAATGTGTCGCTCGTCCCCCTGACACTTTGCCTTACACTCACCGTCGTATTTCAAACATTTCTTTGATATTTCACAATCTGTCGAGACGAGGCGAAGAAGCACTTATATATTTTAGGTCAGATATTTCCCCTACTCGTAGTGTCACATCTTACTCACAAGTTAGTTTTACTCGTTGACAATTTTAAACATAAATAACAATTGGAACTGCTGATATTTCCACTATCATGATGAGGATCAATACAGTTCAGTGAGGAGTAAGGTGACTGATATTTAATCCTTGTGTTAATTCATTTATAATAACTAAATTTAACTCTCCTTTACGGATAATCCCGAGAGCACAAACAGAACGAGTTATCTCATCAGTGGCATGTCTATCCTCTGAGTACAATGAATCACCACATTGAGTACGATGACTTATTCCCTTGAGTAAAGTGACATTGCAATCAAGGAATTAAACAATCATATCAAAGGGATTAAAAATAATACATATAATATAATAAACACCGCCCAATTATCTTACGATACGTGAAAAATAAATAAATACCGAACTTAGGAGAGACATGTAATTCCAATAAGGAAAACTCGAATATTTGTAAGACATTATGAGGGAGGACAATGAGGCTGACCCAGGACCAAAGATATAAGGAGATGAATTCATAAGGATTCACTAGAGGAATATTTATCATTTATGAAGATACATAATGTTGACCAAACTGACAGTCTCCAGGTAATACATATATGTATCCGCCTAAAACAGTCTAAATTAAATGGAAATTTTTAAACTTTTTGTGTTTTTTATCTAATGTGCCACATGAGTTTGTTCCCAGGCATCTAATGTGCCACATGAGTTTGTTCCCAGGTATCTGATGTGTCACATGAGTTTGTTCCCAGGTATCTGATGTGTAACATGAGTTTGTTCCCAGGTATCTCATGTGCCACATGAGTTTGTTCCCAGGTATCTAATGTGCCACATGAGTTTGTTCCCAGGTATCTCATGTGTAACATGAGTTTGTTCCCAGGTATCTGATGTGTAACATGAGTTTGTTCCCAGGTATCTAATGTGCCACATGAGTTTGTTCCCAGGTATCTCATGTGCCACATGAGTTTGTTCCCAGGTATCTAATGTGTAGATAATAATTAACCGGAATCATAAACTTACTGTTAGGAGGCTTAGTCACACAACAGTAACAGTGGCGTCCTTCACACCCTCCCTTGAACACCGTGCCGCCATCACACTCGTCCTTGTCACTGACACAGCGGCCCCGGGCACGACGACACTGCTCAGTCAGCTTGCATGGGGCGGCGCAGCACTTACAGTCATCATCCTTACACATGTCATCAATGTGTCGCTCGTCCCCCTGACACTTTGCCTTACACTCACCGTCGTATTTCAAACATTTCTTTGATATTTCACAATCTGTCGAGACGAGGCGAAGAAGCACTTATATATTTTAGGTCAGATATTTCCCCTACTCGTAGTGTCACATCTTACTCACAAGTTAGTTTTACTCGTTGACAATTTTAAACATAAATAACAATTGGAACTGCTGATATTTCCACTATCATGATGAGGATCAATACAGTTCAGTGAGGAGTAAGGTGAATGATATTTAATCCTTGTGTTAATTCATTTATAATAACTAAATTTAACTCTCCTTTACGGATAATCCCGAGAGCACAAACAGAACGAGTTATCTCATCAGTGGCATGTCTATCCTCTGAGTACAATGAATCACCACATTGAGTACGATGACTTATTCCCTTGAGTAAAGTGACATTGCAATCAAGGAATTAAACAATCATATCAAAGGGATTAAAAATAATACATATAATATAATAAACACCGCCCAATTATCTTACGATACGTGAAAAATAAATAAATACCGAACTTAGGAGAGACATGTAATTCCAATAAGGAAAACTCGAATATTTGTAAGACATTATGAGGGAGGACAATGAGGCTGACCCAGGACCTAAGATATAAGGAGATGAATTCATAAGGATTCACTAGAGGAATATTTATCATTTATGAAGATACATAATGTTGACCAAACTGACAGTCTCCAGGTAATACATATATGTATCCGCCTAAAACAGTCTAAATTAAATGGAAATTTTTAATAACTTTTGTGTTTTTTATCTAATGTGCCACATGAGTTTGTTCCCAGGTACCTAATGTATCACATGAGTTTGTTCCCAGGTATCTCATGTGTCACATGAGTTTGTTCCCAGGTATCTAATGTGTCACATGAGTGTGTTCCCAGGTATCTCATGTGTCACATGAGTGTGTTCCCAGGTATCTGATGTGTAACATGAGTTTGTTCCCAGGTATCTTATGTGCCACATGAGTTTGTTCCCAGGTATCTGATGTGTAACATGAGTTTGTTCCCAGGAATCTAATGTGCCACATGAGTGTGTTCCCAGGTATCTGATGTGTAACATGAGTTTGTTCCCAGGTATCTTATGTGCCACATGAGTTTGTTTCCAGGTATCTAATGTGCCACATGAGTTTGTTCCCAGGTATCCAATGTGCCACATGAGTTTGTTCCCAGGAATCTAATGTGCCACATGAGTTTGTTCCCAGGTATCTAATGTGTAACATGAGTTTGTTCCCAGGAATCTAATGTGCCACATGAGTTTGTTCCCAGGTATCTGATGTGTAACATGAGTTTGTTCCCAGGAATCTAATGTGCCACATGAGTGTGTTCCCAGGTATCTAATGTGTAGATAATAATTAACGAGAATCATAAACTTACAGTTAGGAGGCTTAGTCACACAACAGTAACAGTGGCGGCCTTCACACCCTCCCTTGAGCACCGTGCCGCCATCACACTCGTCCTTGTCACTGACACAGCGGCCCCGGGCACGACGACACTGCTCAGTCAGCTTGCATGGGGGGGCGCAGCACTTACAGTCATCATCCTTACACATGTCATCAATGTGTCGCTCGTCCCCCTGACACTTTGCCTTACACTCACCGTCGTATTTCAAACATTTCTTCGATATTTCACAATCTGTCGAGACGAGGCGAAGAAACACTTATATATTTTAGGTCAGATATTTCCCCTACTCGTAGTGTCACATCTTACTCACAAGTTAGTTTTACTCGTTGACAATTTTAAACATAAATAACAATTGGAACTGCTGATATTTCCACTATCATGGTGAGGATCAATACAGTTCAGTGAGGAGTAAGGTGACTGATATTTAATCCTTGTGTTAATTCATTTATAATAACTAAATTTAACTCTCCTTTACGGATAATCCCGAGAGCACAAACAGAACGAGTTATCTCATCAGTGGCATGTCTATCCTCTGAGTACAATGAATCACCACATTGAGTACGATGACTTATTCCCTTGAGTAAAGTGACATTGCAATCAAGGAATTAAACAATCATATCAAAGGGATTAAAAATAATACATATAATATAATAAACACCGCCCAATTATCTTACGATACGTGAAAAATAAATAAATACCGAACTTAGGAGAGACATGTAATTCCAATAAGGAAAACTCGAATATTTGTAAGACATTATGAGGAAGGACAATGAGGCTGACCCAGGACCTAAGATATAAGGAGATGAATTCATAAGGATTCACTAGAGGAATATTTATCATTTATGAAGATACATAATGTTGACCAAACTGACAGTCTCCAGGTAATACATATATGTATCCGCCTAAAACAGTCTAAATTAAATGGAAATTTTTAAAAACTTTTTGTGTTTTTTATCTAATGTGCCACATGAGTTTGTTCCCAGGTATCTAATGTGCCACATGAGTTTGTTCCCAGGTATCTAATGTGCCACATGAGTTTGTTCTCAGGAATCTCATGTGTCACATGAGTTTGTTCTCAGGTATCTCATGTGTCACATGAGTTTGTTTTCAGGTATCTGATGTGTAACATGAGTTTGTTCCCAGGTATCTAATGTGCCACATGAGTTTGTTCCCAGGTATCTGATGTGTAGCATGTGTTTGTTCCCAGGTATGTAATGTGCAGATAATAATTAACTAGAATCATAAACTTACTGTTAGGAGGCTTAGTCACGCAACAATAACAGTGGCGGCCTTCACACCCTCCCTTGAACACCGTGCCGCCATCACACTCGTCCTTGTCACTGACACAGCGGCCTCGGGCAGCACGACACTGCTCAGTCAGCTTGCATGGGGCGGCGCAGCACTTACAGTCATCATCCTTACACATGTCATCGATGTGTCGCTCGTCCCCCTGACACTTTGCCTTACACTCACCGTCGTATTTCAAACATTTCTTCGATATTTCACAATCTGTCGAGACGAGGCCAAGAAACACTTACAGTTTAGTGAGGAGTAAGGTGACTGATATTTAATCCTCTCACTCTATCGTGTTAATTCATTTATAATAACTGTTTACTCTGTGACTGATACGCCCGCCTCTCCCCATGTTAGAGTCCCGCAGAAGAGCTTACCTGTGTTGTCCTCCCTGCAGCAGATCAGGCCACGGCCACACTCCCGGACGCCCCTTATAGGCTCCGTGCACGACCGCTTGCACTCTCCTGATCCACGCCCGCACCGATCACCCTCACGTGGACGCTGTACACCACGAGTCACAGATAAGTTTGTCAGGTTTTGTCTGCGTGAGTGACTAAGAGGTATATAGAACAGTGCCTCAACTAAAAGTATTTATAACAGTGCGGGAGTTAGTCGTCCTCGCTGAAGACTCTAGTAAACCTTAATAGAGGAATTGTTGGGGTCAGGATCTCTCATACTCCAACATATTAACATGGAGAGACACAAATAAACAGACGAGCGGTTGCGACACATTCATAATTCCTGGGGACAATATTAGGTTATATATAAGTTAAAGAACAGGGATTTTACTTACGTGTTTTCTCAAGATTTGTTCCTCACTCGCATGAATGATGACCACCAGTGTGGTGAGCGCCGCCACAAGTAAACACAGCTGGTGAGGCGGCATGGCGGGCCTGGGGTGGAGAGACGTCCTGCTTACCTCGCGACGAGTCTAAGTATGCTCACGTCTTCTTCCTCTACCTTACAGACTCGCGCGGTGAAATGTCTATTGGGGATAAAATATTAATGCTGACGTGGATCCCGTGTGTCGGTGTGCTGACGGAGGGTGAGGGGGCAGCAGGTGATTCATGACACCGCCAGGTCATGTACCCTCTACCCTGGACCGACAACTCCACACTGGTTACTTAACACCTGCCACAGTCACCCTAACCCTCAATACATATTTGACTGCAATAACAGGGATAAATTACAATTAGAAGTCAAAGATAATGGAATAAGTGAATATCATAAAACATTGTAGTTTTACTGTAGAATTAAGCGCTTCAAACTCTTAGGTCAATAGGCAGAGCTCTGGAGTGTTACAACAGACAACTTTTCATAACATTATCAGTGCAAATACTAGTTGTCTCTTCCTCTTGTAAATCGTGTTAGAGATATACAAACTGAAGTTATACAATAAGTAATTTAACCAACACTATAGTATTGCCATATCTCATGAGTATAGAAAGGCGTCATGTTTTGTGGTGTGAATGAAAACCAACTAAGATATATAAATAAATAAATATATAATCAACGACCTCACCAGCCAGGAATTGAACCCTCGACCTACTGGGTGGGACTAGGGAATGCTACCGACCAACCCACAAGGACACAGTGTCCTTGTGGGTTGGTCGGTAGTGTTCCCTAGTACCACCCAGTAGGTCGAGGGTTCGATTCCTGGCTGGTGAGGTCGTTGATTATATGTTCAAAGTCCGCGTGTTATATGGACTAAAAATGAAGTAGAGAGAGAGAGAGATTTTGTGTAGCAGCTTCCAACAGGGAGGTACTACCGCCTGGGAAATTATTGGAAGCATAATGTGTTGTCTAATGGTAGACCCTGCTGCCATATGGCATCACGAATATTGTGACCAAGTCCCAGGCTGCTCATCTGACTTTCTACCTCATTTACACACAATTGCAGGGTCTCAATTGTTTCTCTTACATGACAACACAACATAATGTACTTACACTATTGATTTTTTTATTATCATTATTACAGTGTTGTTATTGGCTGTTATTGTTATTATTATTTTATTTTACTTTTTATTATAAATTTTATTTACTATGAATTACTGTATTATTATTATTATTATTATAATTTGTATTATTATTTTTATTATTATTATTATTATTATTATTATTATTATTATTATTATTATTATTATTATTATTATTACATTTTCGGCCCCCCTCCCCCCCCCCCCCCCCCAGGCCCCGATGTGGGTCAGTGACCTGTGTCCGGGTGGGCTAATCTCCTTAAAAAAAAATATGTATATATATATATATATATATATATAGATGGATGGATAGATAGATAGATAGGTAGATAGATAGATGGATGGATGGATGGATGGATTTATTTATTTATTTATATTAGTTGCTTTTATTTTAGTATGTAAAATATTAAATAAAAAATGGCAGCATTATTCCTGTGCTCAAGTATAGTGGCGGAAGTGTTGAAGAATTCTGTGTCCTGTTTCTGTGGTTTGTAGACCAACGGCATTCACATCCGTACCTGACCTTGGCTCCCAGATGTGAGATGTTCGTGGCAAATATTAGCAACCTTGAATATCTTTGAGTATCCCGCCCTGAGGCTGTTCTGTAGGCAGGCGGGAAACACGGGAACAGTTGCAAGTACTATATAAGTCCCACTGTTCCTGTGGCCATGACAGATTATGACAAATATGTAAATACGTCCATATGTATCTAGGTCTTCTTTATGTGTGTCGGAACACTAATTTTCAAAGCAGGAAAAATACATATTTGTTACATATGCACACGTAAATATTTCACCTGTAGTTTAGCAAAATAAAAGTCATTGACATAATGTAAATATATAAACATTAACATTTCCATAATTCATGTAAATTTGGCTTTCGTAATAAATCTTTACTCCACACACACGAGGTAAACGGAATAGACATCTGTGAGGAACCTGCGAATTAAGTTTTTCAATACACGGAACATTTAAAAGAGCAAAAGACAAGTGGATTTCTTAGGACGCCTATTTCTCGCATAGGTTTCTGGAACATAATGGTTTGAGACTGAAAATGTAAACTTTTGCACGAAACATTACCCCAAAACTAATATTTCTACTACTACTACTACTACTAATAATAATAATAATAATAATAATAATAATAATAATAAATGGCAAAGGCAGACAAAGAGAATTAATTGTTTAATTAAGTTGAAGATACACTGAAGATAACAAACCTTCAGATATCTGTGAGAAAATAATGAATAGAACTTAATACACTAACATAGGTAAAGAGTGGTTGAGATGCTCAAGTCATCGCCCCAGGCCCCGTTGTGGGTCGTTCGACCTGTGCCCGGGTGGGCTAATTCCCGTAAAAAAAAAAAAAAAAAAAAAAATATATATATATATATATATATATATATATATATATATATATATATATATATATATATATATATATATATATATATATATATATTACTGTATATAGTATCCATGAAGTTATATGCATAGTATCTATGTTCTCAGTTTACTTCGACGTAAAAGTTCTCTCTCTAATTTACATTCCCATGCAATAAATATATTCTCTCTGATCTGGAAGATGGGCCTCATGGTTCATAAGTTATATGGTGTGACAGCTGGATCTGCATACATCACCTATATCACCGCCATGTTCATATGTTACTAAGAAGTAAACATTACTTGGAATATAAAACTAATGAGCTGAATTACTTAAGATATTATATTTTGGGGGAGTATTTTAAATAGAAATTAACAATAAATTCACTCGTTTGTTGCACTCCATAAACAAGCTTTACAGTTAACTTGATGAATTAAATACGTACTGTGTGTGTAAAATTAGTCATTTCAAATAAGCTATCATTCTACCTCCATTTAGCACTGTTATTTTACAAATATAATTACTGCGTATACGTAAATTATGTATGTTGTGTAACTAATAAGATGTGCATCTGCAGGATAAGTTTTCCTTTGCCTAAATATAACATAATGGAATAGACGCATCATTTGTGCAACAGGATGGAAACCTAACACTGCATCCTAACTAAATTTTAAATTATTCTAGTCTAATCTAACCTTAACCTAACCAAATCTAAATTTATTGTAACTAAACCTAGTTTATCCTTATCTAACCTTACCTAACCAAACCTAATCTAATCTAACCTAACTAAACATAATCTAATCTAACATAACCTTACATATTATTATTATTATTATTATTATTATTATTATTATTATTATTATTATTATTATCCGAATCTCTAGAATTTTATCTTTGCAATCAATCGTTCGGAATATTCTAAGACACTTCTCTTCTATGACGTTTCCCGCTCAAATGACCAACATTGTCGTCATTGTTTTTATTATTGTTAGCCTTTTAATTAAAGTGATACTCGATTGGTCTCTTTAAATACTACGGTAACACATTTAAACTCATTCAAAGTCATTTAATTCCCGCATTTAATCTCATTGAAAGTCATTTAAGTCCCCCATTTAAATTCATTCAAGAAGCTGTTTACATCCATTTTCTTTGATGCGATAAAAGAAAACGAAAGTTTTTATGGGGAAATTTTCTTATCTTATTTTGATAAGAGGTCGGTCACGTCTCTGTTAGGCACTGTGGCATGCTACGTACTGTTTGCAAGTATGGACGTCCTCAGGATTTTTTCCAAGGGGGGTTGGGGGGTGGAAGATAGCAAGACATGACCTGACCTTTCTGTTCATTCAGTACGCCCAGGTCTGACTTGAAAATAACTGACCTGTACGATCGTGAGGAGTACACCAACACTGGCGCAGGTACAGAAATATCTTGGAGCCAGTACATGCACGTGACGTGTCTGACCGCCCAAGCTGACTGCACATAAAAATTAAAAACATTAAATCCAGGGGTTTTACCGTGTTACTTTGTACATAATTATTTTCCTGATAAGAAAATGGAAAATTTTTCTGTGTTGTCTTTTCATAATGTATGAATGAGGTAATTGATAATGGGCTATCGTTGTTTTACTTGTTATTAAGGGCGCGTGTGATAGTGTAGTGGATTTCTCCCCTACAAACGCTGTTTGTCGCTGCGTAGCTGACCCGCGAATTCCCCAGTGTATGCCTCGTGGTCTGGGTCAACCAGCGCCGCCATATATCACGGAGGTCAACTACTAAGCCACGCCTACCCCCGCTATTTAAGACCTGACCTCGTGGTGCCCTCTCTCTTCTAGCTACAGCCGCAGCAAGCTACACCACCTCCTCCGCCGCTGCCTGGCGACCCTCGCTCCCGCCGGCGAGCATGGCAACCCACAAGCTGTCCTCCTCTGAGCACCCTCACCAACCAGCTCTCTCTACATCACTTTTACTTTTATCCTCTTCGCCACTGATCGGCTTGTTAGCCGCTTGGGCGATCGGTCACGTCTCTTTTCATTTATATTCTTCACCAAAAGATCGGCTCGCTAGCCGCCCGGGCGATCGGTCACGTCTCTGTCACGCACTGTTGGCAAATACTGGGCATGCACCGGCTCCTGAATGTACCTGAACCCGCTCCAGTGTTGGTCAAGTCTTCTCTTGAAAGAGCTCACACTCGGTGCCGTCACAACACTCTCTGGTAGATTGTAACCACGCTGCCACTTCCCAGCACCAAGCTACATTGTACATCCAATACAACATGTATACAGAGAGCACATTGTGAGTTTCCTTTCTCCATCCCATCCTGAGTGAGAACCCAAACATCCCATACCCCACAATAGCTCGATCCCTGGGGAACGAGGATAAAGGCCTAACTAGTATAGTGTTTATGCAGTGAATCCTGTTCACAAGTGAGTTTTGTATTAATGTGACATTAACTGTTTCCTAAGCCATAGTTCGTATCATTAGCCAACTGTCTAGGAAAGGTTTTCTGCCCTCTTAGATCCCATAAATAAGCTCGGCGTCTTTCCCCTTGAGCCACTTAAGGCTTGGCGTCTCTCCCGAGCCCATTACACCTCTCTGTTACGCACCTGTTATCTACGTAGTAGCATCACATGTCTGCTCGCTTTACTATCGATAAGTACTATATAAATAAATGAGCATATAGACACACAAAAAGGACATTCAGCTAATATATACATATTATTAAGTTTATGGAACAAAATATAACAAATGCTCCTCAAAGCATTCCTCCACAGAGAACCAACCAATCACGGAGCTGGGATTGATCCGGGACCAGTGATGCCAACCTAGCAAAGAATTCGCTAAATCTAGCGGATTGAACTTTCAAAACGCGGATAGCGGATTTTCTGGTGGATTTTCACTGGATTTGGCAGAAGTTCTAGCGGATTTCGCATACTTGATGATTTATTAGTAATTAAAACCTTTTCTGCCTTCCCTCTGAAATTAGAAAAAAATCGGAAATTTAAAGTAAATAGAATACAGAGTAATCAGCAGCCCAACCTCTCACACTGACCCCAGGGAATATTTAGGATACGAATTTAAAAAGACTTGGACCAACTCAAAGCTATCAGAAAAGGCAGAGCGTGATCTTCGCCAGCGCTGCATATCTTGTGTTACCAGTCTCTGTAATGAGCTAAAACACAGACTTACTGATAACTTCAAACTCTTGAGGAAAATGTCCCTGTTTTCAGCAGTGGAATGTCTCAGAGCTGTGAAGGAAACAATAGGTAAAATAGCTGAACTTTTTTGGTACCATCCAAAAAAATTGACCGAATTGACAATCAGCGGCAAAACTTAACAATTATTAGGTGGCACGAGACCATGTCAACACTCTCTACCAGAGTGTTGTGACGGCACCGAGTGTGAGCTCTTTCAAGACAAGACTTGACCAACACTGGAGCGAGTTCAGGTACATTCAGGAGCTGGTGCATGCCCAGTATTTGCCAACAGTGAGTGACAGAGACGTGACCGATCGCCCGGGCGGCTTGCGAGCCGGTCAGTGGCGAAGAGGATAAAAGTAAAAGTAAAAAGTAAAATTTTGGATTGAGGTAAAAGATTGCCAGGATGCTACAGGATTAAATCCTCTTCGTGACCTCTGTGCATTAGCTCTAAACGTACTACCCTCCCTCCCTCACTCTAATGCTGAAGTCGAGAGACTATTTGACCAGCGAAATGTTGTTAAATTAAAGCTCAGAAATTGGTTGAATACAAGTTCAGTCTGTGCGATTATTGCAGTGAAAAGCAGACTCCGAAGAGTTGGAAGATACTGACATTCGTATCAACTGCCAAAACAAGTGGTAAACCAAATAGGTTCGGTAGTAGCATAGAGTCCATCGACATCAAGAGCACCAGAAGCTGGTCCAAGCTCTTCTTCAGTACCCATGTCCATAGAAATTGAAGAGGAAGAAGAGAAAGGCATAATTTTTTCGCTGAACTAAGTGGTGAGTACTTAAGATTTGTATATTTACTTAACATTTGCATATTGTTTAGGATACGTACATAATATTGTGCTTAGCGAATTTCTAGCGGATTCTTTAGGTCAATCTAGCATATTTTCACCAACCACATTTGGCAACACTGTCCGGGACCCTGCCACCACACCGTGTTTACATGTGACGCGGGCTGACAGTGAGGAGTGTTACCTGCACTATGTCGGGGTCTATAGAGATCCCTCTTCGTGATAGCGATGAGGTAAGAATTTTGGTGTGACTAAGGTATAATAGAGGAGCGACTAACGAGTGGTGAAGAGGATAAAAGTAAGAGTAATGTTTTACGGCCTTAATATTGAACAACATCTTCATCTCGAAAGCTGTATTTTTAAATGCGTTGTTCGTTATTATCAAAGGCAAGC
The DNA here is from genome assembly GCA_958450375.1 of Homarus gammarus. Classification (NCBI taxonomy): domain Eukaryota; kingdom Metazoa; phylum Arthropoda; class Malacostraca; order Decapoda; family Nephropidae; genus Homarus; species Homarus gammarus. The sequence goes on along the minus strand of CAUDMG010000536.1, from coordinate 7,260,102 downwards.
TGCAGGACACAGTGGATCATGATATAATATGTGAAATACTGTAGGCTATAATTTTTCATCACCAATTACATTATTTCGTTTAGTTAAACTTCCATTTGGCTGAATTAGGAGCATAATATAACAAGTTCACTGGAAGATGGAGTTTGAGTATTTAATGAAAATGTGCCTGAAGCATATGATACAGTACTTAGGCTAATATAGAGGACTTCACAGCAGCTGCCCTGTCTCAGTAGTAGTGAGTTCGCCCCGGCATGTGATAATTTATGCTAGGCCTGTTTTGGTACAAATTATTTATTTGGATTTTACTATATTGTAAATTAAACATGGTACAGTACTTATTGGTATTATTTATGCAACAAATATAAGTTTACTATTTTAAGGCAATTTTATCATTTCAGTCATCAACGTATTTTGAAGTTGTTCAAAAAACAAACATCGGTAAAACATAATTTAGACCTAACCTAACCAAAAAAAAAAATTAACCAAACTTAACTTAAGCCAATCAAACCTAACATAAACTTAAAATCCGAAATTTCGAAGGGTGACCGTAATGATAATACAGGTACCATTTTTAATAATACATAATTTTTAAACAATTACCCATACTTCAAAGCCCTGTACTTTTCTTGAGTGAAATAAAAATATCCGTGTTAGATGGAACCAAGGTTGAAAATCAATGAAAAGGGTAGGGGGTCTAAATAAGGTAATCAACGATAAAAATTTATGAAACTAATTACAATTTTGAGGATTAAAAAATGGTAACATTATAGTTTCGGCCATTCACCTACAGGATTATTTGAAACAAATTCAAAACACCAAAAATCATTGGGAAAAATATTTAATCTAACTTAACCAAACATAACCTATACTTAAAATAAACCACCGAGACGATAATACCAAAAAATATAATATTTGGTTATATTTTGTAATTTGTGAGCTGTGAGTCTCTACCTCCCATATAACTGAATTAAATTAGTTGTCTCAGAGATTATTGTCATCTGCACCCTCTTTAATGTAACCTACTAAGCAAAAATATATATATATATATATATATATATATATATATATATATATATATATATATATATATAGTTTTTTTTGCTTACTTTATTTTAATGCATTCCCAAATCTTCTTCAACTGTTCTTCTGATCGCCGAGGTCCATATCCCTCAGCATTTAAACATGTTACAATTCGTAACCATGCTTGCTTCTTTAATGTAACAAGCTTCCCACACGTACTTTTGTTTTGCAAAACTAAGAAATCCCGCTCTCTCTGTGATATGGGATTTGCCCGGGAGACTTTGGAGGAAAAAACATCCATGACGAGAGCTGCTATAATATTAAATTTGCCGCCAACGAAGGTAAACAAGCACAGGACCCATAATGCATCAGCGAAGAGGACAGTATTACAGACCTAAAAAATTCATCCCGCACAAATTGGAAGAGGTTCGAGCATTTAAAAATACCGCTTGAAAAAGCAATCCCATCGAAAAGATTCTTCGTCAGAAGGGGTAGATGTTGTTTCATAATACGGCTCGGGTATAAATGTTAGTAGCTGGTAAGTTTTACTATGTGGCCATGCACATGCTCTGAAAGGAAAACATTGTATAAATTATATTACAAAAAACTTATTCTTTCCCATTCTTCGCATCTTTTTCACAAGGTAATAAAGCAGTTATCATCGAAAGAATAATTTCTTTGAGTCTCTGGTTAAGGACATAACTCATAAAGTATTACTGAATATACCAGTTGAGTGATACTCTTTATGTGATTCCTTTCACCCGGAGCACTCATCGATACAAGTGAAGTCGGCCTTTGGTGACTTTGGCCCAGTGAACTTGGCCCAGTTACAGTGGTGATCTCGGCCCATTTCGGTAATCTCGTCCTCACATAGGTTGGGCCGATGTCAACAATGGTATTAACTGTCACGCTTTTTGAGTGTTTTTTTATTATAACTTTATTTTAAGCACATGGATTTAAAATCATATACATATACAGTTTACTCTTATGGCCAAACAGTCTGGATATTGCAGAGAGAAGTTGCAGGGCGCTTCGCCCACCATTTTCATAATCTATCCATACGGAGAAGACCCTCACTTGTAGTTGTTTGTAGGATTGGCTCCAGTTTTCCCTCAGACACGAGACGAATCTGAGTAGTTACGAAAGTTGCTTCATCATGTAGGAGCTGAATCATCATGTAAAAGGACATTTGTGCCTTCTCTTTCATCTTCAGGTGGTTATGCCGCCCCTCAATGTCATTGTTAGTTCTCCCACCTAGCTTATATACACTCCAGGTGGCCAGATACAACTGTTAATCCGTGTTTTCTTGATGTACTCTGAAGTGGTCCTGAGGTCACAGATGCCATTAATCCCTTGAATATTCCCACAATATGTTGTTTGGAATAAAACAAAGCGTCGCGAACTTCCGAAGCAGCTTGTGAGTTCCCTCATCTGTATGAGTAGGAAGTTTGCAATCCAAGTACAATACAGTACTTGTATTTTCCGGAAGAGTGCTTGAGTAAAATGGAATGCGTGTCCTTTTATTTCAACAGTCGGAAGCACAGAGCTTGTAGCACGCCACAGAGCTTTCTCAAAGTCCATCACAATTCTTTCCACATTTGGTTCATTGGGAAGCATATCACTGATGGCTTTAATCACAGAAACATAGTCATTTTTCTGGCGACGAGACATAATACACTGTATGACTGGGAGCTGTTTTGTTGCTTCATCATAGTGTACTAACACATCGATACTGAATAATTGAAAGAATGGTTTTCTAACTATGTGGAATGTGGCATCAGCATACCATTTCTTTGCACTGGAGAGCGGTTGAAGCTGGTCAACTGTCACGAAAATTAAGTGGCGTGCGTCATCAACCCGAATGTCACCACGAAAGAAATTTTCGCCTAAGTGTTGTGACTCCACTTAACAAAGTCCAGATTCTTTGGATGTTTTGGACGGTGCTTACGGCAGTAATAGTTTGCATTGTGAGCAACATATTCAACTGACTTAGTTGCACTACAGGGTCCTGAGGGAAGACATTCTTGCAAAATTCCAGTGGCAATGTCTGCAGCTTAAGTGAATGGCTGTTGATTTGCAGTTAGTTTTGCTTCCAATGCAGTGGACGCAGCAACATCCGATCCCAAGCTTGCCTGATGAATGTGGTCTTGGGGTCCAGGAATGAACTGGACACAAACAGTTGCTGCACAGTTAATCAGTCTTGATCGTTGAGAACATCTCCATGATGTGGACTTGGCACATTTCCTCTTGACTTTATATGAATTACCGCTGGAATCGAAAAGTTTATCTCCACCACAAATTGAAGTTGCTTCAATAATCTTGTAGCTGACTTCGTGTGTGTCTTGGTCCACTGCAGTCATTGTTTTGGGTTCCGGATCAACCTGCAAAAATTCGTTGAGGGGGTCTGGTTCATCTAGGGTTGCAGTGTTCTGAGCTGTGTTGTGCACCTCAGCTTCACACCTTGAGCATTTCCAGTTTGGTAGATCCGCTTGTCTTTTAACCATTTTTCGATAGAATCCTCTTGATATTCCTGTAGTATTGCATTTTCTGTGCTGCCTTGCATTACAGAAGTTGCACTGTATCACTTCTTGTCGGTGTCGCCCTCCCATTTCACAAGCAACACAGGTATTGCTCAAAGCCATTGCTGGTGACTTCCGCTTGTGAGCACTGTGGTGGTAGAAATGATGTGTCGGCCCAATATTAAAACGAATAAACTTCGAATTTTGTGAATCGGAAGCTCCAAACCGACAAGAAGCGCTACGTAAAGTGTGATTTCTGTAACGATGTCAACACAGAAAATGCAGTAATGGTATATTTAGGGATTTGTATAAAAAAATAGATTATCTTTCCTTATAACTGGAAAAAACAGCCTCATATTTCAATCCTGACTGTTAATATCATTGTTGACCTCAGCCACATCCTATGTGGGCCCAAGTCACCAAGGGCCGACTTCACTGGCACCCCACTCATCCACAGTGATGCACTACAGTGCTTATTCACTCACTACATGTCGAGGGTTACCAACTACTGCTACATTATATGATTTATTGGATTTCAGATGTACCAACCTTACCTAATCTAAACCCAACCTAACCTAACTCTTACTGGCATATTGTAGGTTAGGTTAAGTAGATTAGGTTGGTTCATTATATACAGTACTACAGTTAATGAGAAAATTGCCATAATAAAGTTTACAAATCCTCATCCCAAGTTGAAATTGTTCACTATGTATATTGTGAAATGATGTACTGTATATTGGTATAACATATAGCAGGGATCCACTGTACGGCAGTCTCCGAGTTATGAACAGCCGACTTACAAACACTTAAACTTATGAACAGGATCCCGCTATAGCTCTTCATCACAAGAATCTGTATCTAAAGTTTTATTTTTTACATAACTTTATATTGTTTAACATCACTTTATTTACAATATTGTTGTTTTGTATGGGCAGGGTTGTGTTTTAACCTAACTTATGGAATTACCACAATTCTGACTTATGAACAAGGTCCAGGAACATAACTCGGGAACTGCCTGTATAAGTGTAACTAAATATAAAGTGTAATTGAATATAAGTGTGAATATATGCATTGTAAGTGTAAGCAGGGGGCCCCTATTGTCCTCCACCTAAGATTCATTTGCTACAATAAAAGTAACTTGTGTAAATGTATACAGTTAAGTTTAATATTGTTTATAGGTGGGAGTTTTCCCCCACTCAGGAGGAGGTTACGCATAAGACGGATAGCCTCCAGCCCCCCATAGGCTGACTTAGTCTATAGTATGGTAGAATCTAACTAAATAACAATTCTTTCCTCCTCAGGTTATTGAATTGGATTTGACTCAACTCCCAGAAGGAGATGAAGTACTTGGGATCCTCACCAATGAGAAGGTGCCACTCAATTATTGGGTGGAACTTGCCGTAAGTTTTTCCGTGCTGTTTGGGGGTTATAGTATTTTGAATGGATCTCATGATTTGATTTAAATGAAGTACTGTATTGTACAGTAAACTTTCTATTAATGCAAGGAATTCAATCTCTAAAGAAAATCAACTACAGTATACTGTATATTATGTCATTAAGTTGTGGAGATCAAAGAAAAAGAATTTTAGATGTAGGAATAATGTGATTAGTTACAGTATCTTGAATCCTTTAAAATGTCTCCCAGAATATTTTACTTATTGAGGTACTGGATGAGGAAACATGCTGCCATTATTCTAAGATTGCTCACAAAAGATAATTTTGTTGCAATACAAACCTTTTTTTTATTTTGAAGTAAAGAATGATAACAGTGAAAGGGACAAAAAATCCACATGTTTTGATATGTGTTTTTGTCAACAGATTGAATATTATAAGCAAAAAAATGAGGAGGACTTCGTGCGGATCTTGGAAGCGAGCCGCACCGATGCTAACGCAGTGTATCGTGACTCAGACAAGGACCAGGTATGTATTGACTCTAAAAAAAAGAATCATCTGGTATATACTTTGAGGATTAAATATAAATATGCATAATAATTTTTTACCACCCAAAAGTAGAGATATCTGGAGTGTAATGTAATTGTCTTTGAATATAATACAGTACTTATTTCAATAATATAATTTTGCACATTTAAGAATTGTTATCAGGCAGGTTAAAATCAACTCTTTCTGTGTTATACTTCAGATGCGTTCCTTTGACACACTGGCAGCTTACTATGTCCAGAAAGCTAATAAAGAGAAGGATAAGACAGCCAAGAAGGACTTGTTCCAAAAAGCCACGTACCTCTACACCACAGCTGACAAAATCATCATGTATGACCAGGTAAGAGGGATTAGTTTACTCTTATCAACTTATCATTGTCAAGTGTGAACATGTGGAGTGATTATGGTTCTCGTCTTTTTTTTTTATTACATACTTTACATTCGTACTGTACCATACTAGTTAAGTCGGGTTATTTAACAGCTAATTTAGAATACGTTACTAAATGTTTGCTTTAGGTCATCTTGTTACTTTGTCCCGTTCTTTTAGTTCTATGTATAGTAATGACATGGTCCTTTAAACCATAAGAACATTTATGTACTTTTTTTAATTATATTCAACACATTAACAGAACCATCTTCTGGGTCGAGCTTACTTCTGCCTGCTGGAGGGAGACAAAATGGAACAGGCCGATGCACAGTTTAACTTTGTGCTCAACCAGTCCGCTAACAATATTCCATCTCTGCTGGGGAAAGCCTGTATTGCTTTTAATAAGAAGGTAATCATTATTATATTGAGTTTCTCTTTTGCTACTTAACAACAATACTGTACAATTTGATAGGCAGGAACATGACTACAAAAGTTAGGTAATAAGACCAGAGGTATATAGCAAGTTTAACTTGTCCTCTTTGTTATAAGTTTCTCTTCAAGTTTCATTTTGTCATGGAAGGAGAAAATTTAAGGCCAAATTGTACTTGTCTTGTTGAATATTTGATCTTCATTTAGGCTTTTGGTTTTCTTTTACAGTGTGGTTTCCATATAATATTCCTGTAGTGACGGAAAACTTTAGAAGGGATCACAAACCTTGTTTGTTTTTTGTAACTTTTTTTTCTAAACTCTATGTTCACAAAATGCTTTGGTTTTCTGACCAACAGGACTATCGAGGTGCATTAGCATTTTACAAGAAAGCCTTGAGAACTAATCCGAATTGTCCAGCTGCTGTTCGCTTAGGAATGGGCCACTGCTTCATGAAACTTGGGAACCAGGACAAGGCTCGCTTAGCATTTGAACGAGCATTGGAGTTGGATGGAATGTGTGTCGGGGCTCTTGTTGGTTTGGCGGTGTTGGAACTCAATGAGAAGAAACCGGAAAATATTCGTAGGGGAGTTCAGATGCTCTCGAAGGCGTATAACATTGATTCTACCAATCCAATGGTGTTAAATCATTTGGGTAACCACTTCTTTTTCAAACAGGTACGAAGAATTGATTCTTTTTTCTTTATACCATAATATCATACTTTTCTACTAAAAAACAATTTGGGAACAAGTAACCTATATTATAATGTAATGAATTATATTTGTATGAGAAAGATTGTTGTGCAATATGTCTAATGAAGATGTTCATGTTTTAGGACTTCCAAAAAGTACAACATCTTGGTTTACACGCATTTCACAACACTGAAAATGAATCGATGCGTGCCGAGTCCTGTTACCAAATGGCACGGGCCTTCCACGTGCAAGAAGATTACTCGCAGGCATTCCAGTACTACTACCAGGCCACCCAGTATGCTGCTCCCAACTTTGTCCTCCCGCACTATGGTCTCGGCCAGATGTACATCAACAGAGGCGACACAGAAAATGTAAGAGTATAATGTATATTTACTGAATTGAAGTTTGGGATTAAGTTAAGTAAATTAATTTATCATTGTTGGTTGTTTTCATCACTTTGAGCTGTGACTGTGAGGCTTATGTATAATCTCCAGATAATTCACTCATTACAGTGAATTATTTTAATAGATTAGTTTTACTTTTTCACTACAGTACATGGTAGTCTTAATGATTCCCAACACAACACTGGGTTGTAGTGTTACATGCACAAGACACAAGGGGAAGGATTTATTACCTGTGGTGTTTACCGTCAACACTGCTACATGTTGGTCCATCACTAAGATAACTCTTCATGCTCGTTACTTCCTACCAATTATTATCAATAGCTATAAGGTCTTGGTGGCATCAAGGATATATCTGTGTACAGTACATTATGGTTTTGTGCTCCAGTCAGGAAAGAATAACTGTCATTTTTCAGATATCTTAAATACTTATTCTTTTATTTATTTTTTCCTTCAGGCGGCACAGTGTTTTGAAAAGGTTTTGAAAGCACAACCTGGTAATTATGAGACCATGAAGATTCTGGGCTCTCTCTACGCCAGCTCCACCTCTCAGAGCAAACGAGACTTGGCTAAACAACATCTCAAGAAGGTTTGTAATCTCAAGAGTTGTAGTTTAAATATTTTGAAGTATCCAGTGTTTATAGTACTGTGCAGTAGTTGAAACCCTTGGTGAAGAAAAGAGTTAGTAACACATTATGAATTGTTACCTTAACCCAAACTCTCCAGAAGTGCATTAATATTTGCTTTCATTCATGAGAGTATTTTTGTCTCGTTGATATGGTCCATTTTATGATGAGGAATTTTCCCCATAAGAATTAATGTAATTAGGGTGTATATGCATTCCAACATGTACTGTATTATCCCTTGAAAGCTCAGGATGTGTTTCTGAAGAGAGAACTTTAAGCAAATCAGCTGATGTATTTTGGTGTGGTAGATATTTAATACTTGCAGGCCACTTTTATTAGTTGTTATGGTTATTTTTGTTATATAACATGCTTTAATACTATTTATGCATCATATTTGGGATCACACAGACTTATGGATGATGCCAAAAACGTATATTTGAAACAAATAACGTAAAATGAAGATTTCCTGAAGTTGTTAGCGACATATATGTTCAGTGATGTAAATCGGTACAGCGTATACTGTATCTATTATTACTCTTGGATGTGAATTATTGTGGCTTTTTCAGGTGACAGAACAATATAGTGAAGATGTGGAAGCCTGGATTGAACTAGCACAGATCCTAGAGGGCAGTGACTTGCAGGGTTCACTGTCTGCCTACCACAAAGCTACTAAACTCTTACAAGACCTCGTGCAGATGGACATCCCTCCAGAGATTCTTAACAACATAGCAGCATTGCATTTTAGGCAAGTAACATCACCTTTTGTATATTTTGTTAGTCCCTTGAATTTTATTATTAAAAGTTAGATGATGATCAATAAATTGTAGAGTTTGTAAGAGATGTGTTTGACAGGAGAAAACACCCAGGGAGGAATGGAATTTAAGTATCACTGAGAGGTCTGAAGGGCAGAGGGCTATCAGGTGCTTAAAGGAGAATGAAGGATAGGAATGATACAGCTTGGAGATAACTTATGATTATTGAGAGAATGATGTGGAATGATGATGTGGAATCAGTTATATCCCAATCTTATGTTGCCATTTATTACACACCAATATGTTAACAATATCTTCTGCATGGGCCAATCCATAAGCAGTCTTATTGTCACACAGACTTGCCAATTATGAAGAGGCTCACAAGCACTTTAAGGAGGCCTGGGACCGTTGTGAGGCTGAGAAGGAGCAGGACCCCCAGTACTACTCCTCCATCTCCGTCACCATCAAGTACAACTCTGCTCGGCTGCACGAGATGTTCTGTCAGTATGATAAGGCAGAGAAACTATATAAAGAAATCCTCCAGGATCATCCCAATTATGTTGACTGTAAGTTTGATCTAAACTCTTGTCTTCTTACGAGCTAATTCTCCAACATGATAGTTACTCCTATGTGGGTTAGCACTTCATTTTGTGTGTAGCTGTAATGAAATCTCTTTGATATTCTTCAGATAATTGTTTATCATTTTTCAAAAGGCAAAGCATGTTCTCTGCATAAGCCATATTATTTAATATTTCTTCCTTAGTCGTCCATCACACAAAAGAACACTTTTTACCTTACTTTGAATGTTGTTTTGTTCTTTTTTATTGTATAACGTAAATTTATTCATTACTTCCATTTGTCTTTTCGCTTAATTATACGTGTCAATATTTCTCTCCAGTTTTGTATCACTCTTGCAGCCTTGTGTTGTAATTGTATGTGTTAAATCTTTATAAACTCCAGTAAATTATTCCACACTTGACAAAAGGATTACATTAATGCTCTTACCATTATCCTGACACCTTGTAGCACAGTATTTATTTATCACAACTGTACAGGTTTTGGAATTATGGACTTAGTAATTAATTCAATACATTTTATTGACCATTATTTCTTTCACCAAAGGAATATGAATTATGTTTAATGATTGTTCTAATTGTGTACTGTATATTATAGGTTATCTTCGCCTTGGATGTATGGCAAGAGACCGAGGCCAGATTTACGATGCTTCTGATTGGTACAAGGAAGCACTGCGAATGAACAATGAACATCCTGATGCCTGGTCACTGATGGGCAACCTGCATCTCGCCAAGAATGAGTGGGGACCTGGACAGAAGAAATTTGAAAGGATTTTGAAGGTTTTTATTATTTATATCCTTTTGTTCTGCCATATATATTATGTTTTTAGCTGTTTATAGTTTTCCCATTGTGTTTGGCATTATGTATAGTGTACACACATTCATCTGGACTATTGTATACATTCGGAATAGAGAGATACTACTGGAACCTGAGGAGCAATTCAGTATACTGTATAGCTAATTTCGGTAGACAGTACAGTATAGATGTTTGTTATAGAGAGGTAATACTGTACTATAGAGACTTTATTACACAAGAGTTGTAGATTTTTAGTATTGTGTAAGACTTAACTATGTATCTCTTTCCAGTAACTTGTGTAACATAGTATTCTTTTATGCCAGAATCCCAGCACCACGAACGATTCGTATTCCCTGATTGCCCTCGGGAACGTGTGGTTGACAACACTCCACCAGCCAAACCGAGACAAGGAGAAGGAAAGCAAGCATCAAGACCGAGCCCTTGCCATGTACAAAAGTGTCCTCCGAACTGATCCAAGGAGTATATGGGCAGCAAATGGCATTGGTAAGAGTCAAATAAATAGAAACATAATTTTATAACTGTTAATACTCATGTAAAGAAAGATTCTTTTAGGCAAGGTAACTGTCCAAACCAGGCATAGGCAACCTTTACTCAGTCATGGGCCACATTATGATTTAGGTATTTTTCTGCGGTCCAACCCACCAAAATTTATATCCTACCTCACCCAAAAGTAATGTTAATATTGTATTAGCACGGACAGTGAAGCAGTTTATCCTCACATCCACCTAAACATATTTTCAGTTTACATTCACAGTCTTTCCCTATTTATGAAACAAATCCATCATAATAATTTTTTACATAATATATTAATGTTTCTTGGCATTTCACAGAAGATGAATGAAACAGTCTGTGAATACTTTGATTTTCCAACAATTACAACATTTGTCTTACTTACGAGACACACCCACCAGAATAATGCCGATATTAATCTAGGAATATGAGGAACCACAATGAAACAGCCTATAGGCAGATATCTCTCTCTCTCTCTCTCTCTCTCTCTCTCTCTATATATATATATATATTCCTAGATTAACATTGGCATTATATATACAGTAACTATGACAACTATCTGTACCCGGTACATCCTTTGTGGGAATCAATATGAGACCATGGAAGATAAATTTTGGTATATGAGGGCTGTCACTAATCACACGTAAAATTTTGGAGCATGTCAACGCCCACCTGCACAGATATTCTGATTCCGAATTTATGGTCCGTGATTCGATTGCGGGGTAATTAGTGGCTGTAATGATGCTTGGAATATTTTAATTTCCTGCCAACTAAGGGTTTCCAAGATTTAGGTGTTTTTGTGTTATTCTGGAAGTACTTTATTAGTTGATCCTTGTGTGACCAATGCACGTGACCCAACCTTTCGTAATACCCAAGTGACCCACTGCTGTTAATCCTTCAAACAGACCGCGCCGAACCTAGCCCGTAAGCTCTCAAAAGTAAAAGTGTTTATTATTGTTGACTATATATACTGTACTTGTTTCACTGTTACATTTCCTTAGTTACTTACTCATAGGTGATGAATCGGTAACAAATTGTGTGTGAAGATTATCTTTTAAATAAATATTGCTTTACTCACCATAAACTAGTTGCATCTACCTGAACTGCGGGCCACATTAAATAAAGCTTCTACGGGCCGCACAAACACATGGTTCGGGCCGTGGGTTGCCCATGCCTGGTTTAAACCATAAGAAATATTCTTTTGATCATATTGAGGATGATAAAATGTACATAGAGGTGAAGAAAGTCTGATTCTTTTGTGTGAAATATCTCTGGCATCCAAGGGGAACAATATGTCAATTCAATAAGCTAAAGTTGGGTACACAGTCAGAGGCTTTGACACATTCATATGTAATTGTTTAAAATCATTTTTTTTTTTCAGGTGCTGTGTTGGCTCACAAGGGATACATAAATGAAGCAAGAGACATTTTTGCTCAAGTAAGAGAGGCAACAGCAGATTTCAGTGACGTGTGGATGAACATTGCCCACATCTATGTAGAACAGAAACAGTATATTAACGCTATTCAGATGGTAAGAGGTTGAGTTGAGCCACTGGGGGATAAGGTGGTCACAAAAAGGGAAAATAAATATAAATAGATTGAGTGGTGAAAAACTGTATTTTTTATTACAGGAAATCCTTAATATACACATTTTAACATACAGTACAGTACAGGGGTGCTTGAGTTACAGACAGGTTACTTTCCTGGGTCCTGTTCATGAATTAATTTTGTTATAATTCAGAGCCATGTGATGTTTGCAATATAATATGAATAAAACCCATCCTTTCCTGTTGAGCCTAAACAATTATAGCCCATAAATAATACAAAATGCAAATAATGTAAAAAAAATGCTTTAATTACTCTGGTCTCTGAAGGTGGCTTGTTCATAGGAATGGATATGGTGTTAGGAGGACCAGTGGATAACTTACACAGTAGAAAAGGTCGAGAATAGTGTTGGGGATGGTTGTGGCTCTTTCCCTGGGGCTAGATTTTTATTATGAATATTGTATAATGGGTCACATAAGTACAGTTGTTGGTAACTCAAAGACCTTCTGTATGACATTTTGTGAGTGGAAAATTTTTTCTTCACTGCAATTTTTGCTCTACACAATTTCTATGGAACATATCCCTTTTGTATTGTGATTTCACCATTGCTCGCTACCATTGTTTGGCAGAGCTTATAATCTATTAATAGTACAGTATTGTCTAAGATGAACCCATAGCTGTTTTAGTAGTTTTGTTTGTTTTTTGCATTTTATTAATACAGTACATTATGTAGAATTTTTTAAGGTATTTGAAAGTGTATTGCTGTGATACCCTCCTACCCTCCTCCCCCTAGGTATTTTACTTTATACTAAATTCCCTTAATTCCTCTCTTAGTTCACCTTACTTATGTGAGACTCTTTAAGCAGTCTGTACATCATCTCTACTTGTTCCTCCTTACTAGCTTGTGACATGTGTTCTACTTACCTGATCACCAAGCAACCATGGAAACTTGATTACTGTGTCTAATAACATTAAAAAAAATTCTTCTTTTCAGTACGAAAATTGTCAGAAAAAATTCTTCAAGTTCCCAAATGTAGAAGTTCTCGGGTATTTGGCTCGGGCATACTTCAAGGCTTCCAAGCTTAAGGAAGCTAAATACACACTACTCAAGGCAAGTTTGTTGAAGAGGAAGCTATTATTGTGCTCCCTTGTCCTGTAGTTTATGTTCATTCTTCACATGCATTGCTGACTCAGTCTTTAGAGAGACTTTCTTTGTTATGTTATTTTTCACTTCACCTCTCGGAATTAGTGATGTTATTACAGTAGTCACATTGTATTTTTTTTTTACAAATAACTATTTTGTATTTGTTGTTATATTTAAGAAGTTTAGAATGTCAGTGTGATGTACTTACAAAGGTAAGAGAAACAACAAAACCGCAAATGAAAGCTGAAGAAGTAGAGAAAAGGTAACGGGAAAGGAATACTGTAACAAGCTAAACTAAACAGCCAACCTGTAAAGACAGTGTTTGCAATATATATAACATTTATTTTGGCTCAGTTTAGTTCCTGAATATAAATTCTATTTGAAAGTTTTGCATGAACTAACCCATATATGAGGAATCTAAGAGTAAGATTTTGATAATGTTGGAGAGTCATATATTCATCACACTTCCTTCTCAGGCTCGTCATGTTGCTCCACATGACACCGTGATCCTCTACAACCTGGCGTTGGTGCTACAGCGTCTGGCTATGCAAGTACTTAGGGATGAAAAGTCCGTCCTGAAGACAGTGCTGGCAGCTGTACATGAGCTGACTCTGGCTCAGAAGTGAGTTTATGCCACTGATGTCACATTGAGTGTTTGCTTAAAAAACTCTGATTCATATACATTCAAGTACTGCTAATGGATAATGTTGGGTTGTGTGAAGTGACAGCAATAATCCAGATAGATACCTTTTGGCCTTGTTATAGAAGAAGAACAACAAAACAAAACACAATTAATACAGTAGTTAGAATGAATGATTAAACTTAAGGGGACTCTACATTAGAGTGAGAAAAGGTTTGCAAAATTGAAAAGAGTGTAATGAAATATACTTTATTAATGCACGGTCACCATACTACAGCATGTTATAAATTCACGGGATATGGGCAGATTTTAATTGAATTTTGATCAAGCCAAGATGTTTATATTGGAAGACACTGTTTAACTTTGTGTTTGAAAAAATTGGAGTACTGAATGGTGTTTAGCTGTGTGAGGCAACATGAAGTAAGATATTCTCTGGTATTAAATTCCCGGTCAGTTGCTTACAAAGTGCTAACAGTTGATTGTCCTAGTTCTTTCCCTCACTCTCATGCTCACCACAGCATGTCTTCAGCACTTAATAAATTTTTTTTTTTTTTTTACGGGAATTAGCCCACCCGGCACAGATCACTGACCCACATCGGGGCCTGGGGGGCGAAATAATAATAATAATCAAAAGTGAGGAACAATTTATGTATGTTGTGTTGTCAATAGTAAGAGAAACAATTGAGACCCTGCAATTGTGTGTAAATAAGGCAGAAAGTCAGATCAGCAACCTGGGACTTGGTCACAATTTTCGTGATGCCATATGGCAGCAGGGTCTACCATTAGACAACACATTATGCTTCCAATATCTTCCCAGGCGGTAGTACCTCCCTGTTTGGTAGCTGCCTAATACCTACTACCTATCAAATAATACTGTAGTGTATTTATGAGCACTTTTATAATATTGTAGCATATTTGTCAGCACTTATAATAATACTGTAGTGTACTGTATTTAGCTTCTCCATATTTTGTGGTTTATTCATTAGTAAGTTGTTTTAAGTGCACAAGTAGCCAAATTGAGCCATCAAGAATCACTCAAAGGTAGTAAGTACCATTGTTAGGAAGGTATCTCCACATCATATACTGTAGTGTTATAGTGACCCTGTTGTAAACTAAGTTGCTGAAAGGTCTCTCATGAATGCATCCTGAGTGAATACCTTCCGATACAGCTTATCCTTTTATTTTCATGTCAAATTATAAAGTATATATTATATTTTATTCTATTATTGAAGATGTTATATTAATCATGATGAATCCCACACCATTAGAGGCTGATCATGCAAGAATATAATACTGGATCAATAAATATACCTGGTGAATGTAGCAACACCCGGTCCCCCCCACCCTCTACCCCCAGCTTGTTTACACATGCAGTATTGTACCTCTCATACTTAGTAGCTCTCATTAGGCCTTCAGTAAATCTGATTAGATTAATGTACATTATTCAGTAAGCAAGTGTTGTATTCATAATTTTTTCTTTTTTTTTTTTACTCATTTTTAGAACCTTTTAATTATCCCCATTAAAGCTAATAAATACTCAACGTAAAAAGTTTACATAAATGAATGTAGGCAGCAAGGTGCGGCACACTGATATGATGCATATGAAGGCAAGACGCAGACTGAGACATGTGCTGCACAACACCCAAACACAGACATTTAACGGCACATAAACCGTCTAGACTGATGCTGAATTTTCCAAAGTTCTTGAAATATTTCTGATGCATAGAAGAGCAGTCCAGAGCACCTTAGAGAGTCCAAAAAATGTGAATTCAGTTGTATTGAAGTCCAATGTATAGAGGTTCTACTGTATAACAATGACAGGTGTTAAGCATGGAGGCTTGTACGGCTATGTGAGGTAGTCTGCATGAGCTAACCTCTTATGGTATTTATTTCTATCTTTTTCAGATACTTCCAGCACTTGAGTGTCAATGGAGATCGTTTGAAGTATGACTTGGGAGCTGCAGCAGCAGAGGCAAGTCAGTGCCGTGATCTTCTGTCTCAGGCACAGTACCACGTATCTCGAGCACGCAGACAGGATGACGAAGAAAAGGCCCTGAGACGCAAGCAAGATGAAGAGAGGCAGGCACTGAAACAGAAGGTTGTGGAAGAGAGACAGAAGATGGAGGACATGAGGCGGCAAATCATAGAAGATAGGGTAAGTTAATGAATAGACTCACAAGAGGTTAATATAGAGATTTGTTTGTAAAAAAATATTTTATTTATTATTTGTTACACAACAACTTCGTTTTTAATGCAAAGTGTAATGAATTTTTATAATGGGAAACTTTGTTGTTGAAAATACATTTCAGATTTGTCATAACTCATGCTCGCCATAATGTTTCTGATATACACACTATGACTGCAGATGAAAGCACGCGAGGAGTACAAGGAGAAGATGAAGAATGCTGTTATTATCTCGGAACCTGCCGAAAACACGAAGAGAGGTGGACGCGGTCGCAAACGGGATATTGATATTTTGTCAGATGGTTCTGGAGGAGGGAGTGGAGGAGAGGGAGGTGACCCAAGGAGGAAGAAGGGGAAGGGCCGCAGGAAGAAGGAAACTGGGTAAGTGGAGTACTGTTCTAGAATATTAATTTGATTTCACAAGTTCTTCAGAAAGGATATCTGTGACTTAACTATTCAAGGTTGTGGAGCCTTTATGTATTTTGTTTAATAATTTATGTTTATACAGTACAAAAGGAGGATTGGTCATGCATAGCCTCCACATAAGCTGTCTATATTACCCATTACTTCTGTTAACTTGCACTTAACCAACACACACATGTGTGAATACTGTTCTAGGAATTTATAATACAGTACTGTACTGTGTAATATGACAAAAATATTTAGGGGTAGCAAGCTGTGTGTGCTTACAGAGTATCTCTTGAAGTTTTGTTCATTCCATCAGTCTTTATTTTAAACTTCCTCTTGAGCTAATAATAATATCTGGATTGCTGTCTTTATCAATAATATAATTTTGCATCAATGTAAATTTTTTTAATGGGAGTGGGAGGAGAGATCCTGCCAGTTAGTAATGAATACATGAATTTACAAAAGATACAAGTAAACTTAAGTTCAAGTACAGTACTGGGAAAACGAGTCGGATAGTTTTGAAATTTATATATTGTCAAGTCTTGTTCTCAGAAAAACTTTTTGTAGATCTGTAGAATTGAACTGGATATAGTAATGATTACAGTATGTATTGAATATGAATGGTTCGGTTAAATATTTTACCAGGTTTACACTTACATTCTGATGCTTACAACATTACAATAAAATTGTTTTAATGTACTATATATACACTCATATGCATACTTTACATTGGCCAATATTTGAACTAATGTATATATTTTTAACAATCAATCTTATTCAGTAACTACATATTCACTCAAATAGATTAAGTTGATTAACTTATTTTGTCAAAACCTTTTTACAAGTAGTTCTAAGGGTTTTTTCCAGCTCCTGGACTCTGTAAAGGGGCCATTTTCAGGCTTTTTCCATACGTGATGTCCTCAGGTTTCATTAGTTTGCATCTTCTAAATGTAAATTGAAATGGCCAACCAAAATGGTAATTTTCTTATTTACAGAACGAAGAGATCTAGGAGGGGGAAAGGTACCGGAAGTGACGACGACAATGACGATCGAGCCCGAGGCCGCAAACGAGGCAGAGCAGGAGGCAGCCAGAAGGGTAAGAAGTCAGCTTCAAATGGACTTTCTGCCAGGCAGAAAGGACGTATTGTCTCTAAAGCAACCATTTCTGATTCATCTGACGACTCTGATGATGAGCGTCTCAAGATTGCTAGTGGCTCCGATAGCGACAGAGGAGGAACACAAACCAAACGACGTCGGGTTATGTCTGAATCTGGTTCTGATCGTTCACGGTCTAGATCACGTTCTAGATCGCGTTCTAAATCACGTTCAAGATCGCGTTCGGGTTCGAGGTCTCGCTCAAGGTCACGCTCGGGTTCTGGTTCCAGGTCTGGCAGTCGTTCGGGTTCTGGATCAAGGTCCCGAAGTCGTAGTGGCTCCAGGAAGAGTGGCTCGGCATCACGATCTAGGTCACGCAGTGGCTCACGTTCTGCAAGCCGCTCACCAGCAAGGTCACGATCTGGATCTAGGTCGAGGTCAAGATCTAAGTCCAGGTCAAGATCTAAGTCCAGGTCAAGATCCAAGTCCAGGTCAAGATCCAAGTCCAGGTCAAGATCCAAGTCCAGGTCAAGATCCAAGTCCAGGTCAAGATCCAAGTCCAGGTCAAGATCCAAGTCCAGGTCAAGATCCAAGTCCAGGTCAAGATCCAAGTCCAGGTCAAGATCCAAGTCCAGGTCAAGATCCAAGTCCAGGTCAAGATCCAAGTCCAGGTCAAGATCCAAGTCCAGGTCAAGATCCAAGTCCAGGTCAAGATCTAGGTCAAGGTCCAAATCAAGATCGGGCTCACCTAGATCTAGGTCTGGATCTCCCAGATCTAGATCTGGATCCCCTCAATATAGATCTGGCTCACGATCACCAGCAAAATCAGGATCAGAAGCTGATAGTGAGTGAGTCTGGTGTAGCCTGTCTTATAAAGTTTGCCTCTAAAATTTTAATCTGTCATTATAGATTTGATTTTAGGATGTAATCTTTGTTCAATATCTCTTGAGAGAAAAATCTTGTTAATTACCATTATGTTATGAGGTTGTGTTTTTAATTATCAAAATGGAAGTAATTAAGACAGACTTGTCTTTTAGACGGATGACATATCTGTTGAATCGGATGTTTTATTTGATGACCATATATTGACCTTTTTTGATGACTATATTGACCTTTTATGTTGACCATTTATTGACTTTTTTGATGACTGTATATTGACCTTTTATGTTGACCATTTATTGACTTTTTTTATGACTGAATATTGACCATTTATTGACTTTTTTGATGACTGTACACTATATTGACCTTTTATGTTGACCATTTATTGACTTTTTTTATGACTGAATATTGACCTTTTATGTTGACCATTTATTGACCTTTTTTGATGACTGTATATTGACCTTTTATGTTGACCATTTATTGACTTTTTTGTGTTTCAGTAGATTTCCTATTTATTATATAGGTCATGTTACAATAAATGTATTCTGTGAATGATGTTTTCATTATATATGCTTATTTTGTAAGACTGTATTAAGAAGCTACAAAATAAAACAAGCAATTCATGAACCTCTTATTAACCACAATATTCATAACTTTTGCTACAAATTTTAAAGTGTAAAAACGTATGACAATGACTGGAGATGAACAAAGACAGCACCTCATAATGTCAACAAGGTCACTGGATGGGTCTGATGCAGTGAGCATTATATAGAGAGGATAACATGAGGTGGCTGTCTAACACCATATTAAAGGGTATGGCATCACACAAGTTTACACCTCTGTGTACAGGTATTTGAAAATGTTCAACTTAAGTTAACAAGTACTGGGCTGGTGAACTTGATAATTGAAAACCACTTAAAAACCTGAAAAGTTTATCAACAATGTGCCCAGAAATATATAGTTCTTTGACTGAGGAACTGAAGTTGATGCAAAAAATGTGACTAAACAATGAAAATGCCAGAGGTCACATTTTTAATGTGTTGGTACAGTTAAGCAAACTAAGATGAGTCAAAACATCACTAAACGTCAGCAGATGGAACAGTATAGTACTGTATTGTACTTTGACAACCAGTTAAGTCTCCAAATATTATATCTTCAAGAAAGTTGTGGGCAGACATTAGCCAGACTAAGATGTAATAAAGGATTAACAATGACAAAATGGGCACAAGTTGGTGAGAAGGGTGATATCCAGTGTGACCCTCACTACCTAGCATCACGGGTTTCCTCCACACACTGCAGTTACCTTTTGTATTAACACTGGCTGGACGTACCATCCGAACAGCTAGTCAGTTGATAACTTGAAAAAATTATAAAGAAAATTTTAATAAACAAAATACATGGTGAGAAAATTAGTAGGGTTATCCAAAAGAAATCTGCAGTTTCATTTTCTGTCATTATCATAGAAAATTAATTTAATGGCTAACTTATATATCTTACTGTTTACATTCCCCGGGCCAATTCGTACTCTAATAGTTTCTTACATTTCACCCTAAGTGCGACTAGCGTTTGTATACCTTCAGCCTTTAAGAACGTCCATTATTATCCATGTCTGACAATAAGTATGGTAACTTGTTTATCAAAAGCTACAGGTTTAAAATATCCCCAATTTTCCGTTGTTGTCATTTCATCATCAGTTGCAAGTTTGGAGGAGTCACCCCTCGTATTCTCATTTTCTGTCGTATTTATAATGTTAAAATAATACCACGAACAAATGTGGAAACTTCTTTTATTTGTTAAATGACTTAAATAAACCAAGTATATGCTAAAAACTTTATACAAATTACATTTTTATCATTAATTTAGATTAATTTAGGAAAATTTGAGGCCATCTGCTGTTGAAAAAAGAAAATTCACCAGATATGATCGTGGCTATTTATTAACATTCGGTGTAGTTTTAGCCGGGCGAGTGTCAGCGAACCATTTGTACGAGTGCCGTCGTGGTGGAAGGGTCTGTTAATACTGCTCTGTGACGAATACAAATTGTAAGTATCAATATATATGTATTTTTTACTTGTTTAATCGTGTTAACTCTAGTTAATTTCGCTTTATATGTTATTCAAGTAATTGTTTATTAAATTACTCGCGTTATTACATGTGATGTTAGAGTGTTGATCAACTGCTGCCAGCGTAGTTTGTGAATACCCAACAAGTAGTTTAGAGACAGTTATACCGTTATATGCCTACATAAAGTGGAACCTTAAGAGAATATAAGGAAGATCGTTGATATACAAGTCTGGGTGGTCATAAGATTGTTAAAGTTCCTGAGTCATCGCCGTGATATTATTTTCTCCATTAGACGGGCGTACGACAGGGCTGATGCAGTCTTTCAGTTGTGTAAGTTCCGCCTCGACTTAATAAAAGTCTATGGTATTTTTATACCCCCCTCCACAACGCCGAGGTTTTTAATTTTATCGTTTTAACAAGTTATCATCTTACTCATCATTGGGACGGTTGGTCTGTTCAGTGTTCATGTAGAACAAGACCGGAGTGCAGGAAATATGTGATGTTTGGCAGGGAGTCACACTAGGTCCGGGCCGAGGCTGTACCGCCAAGTATTGTTGAGCGTTTAGGGTAAATATTGAAGAATAACGCAATATATTGAAGGAATCATGACCAGCTTGGTATTTATTAGGCAATACGTGTAGCATTGAGTCATCTGAGTGTGTACACCTTCCTCTCAGCAGTGTCCGCCCTGTTGCCTCTGAGAGCGTGGTGTCGTGCGGACAGATTTATGCTCAATAATAATGAGTCAATATATTGTATCAGGTTATTGTATTGGTTCAGACACTTTTCATCCCAGCTCAAGTGGAGGATGGAGGTGGGAGCCCTTTATGTATTTTAGCCTTTGTACACAATAATAAAATAAGTACATGAGCAGAAGCACTTAGCATGGCACTTGTATCACACGAGGAGGATGGCAGGAAGAGTCCCACTAGAGTCCACTTTACTTCCCGTCAGGTCACACTGGGAGACGAGGCTTGTAGGGCACTCATTAAAATAAAAGTGTGTTGTTTTTAGCAGTACCTCAGGTATATGTTTCTTACAGATGATTGTTGACTGTTTGGGCGACTAAACGTGAGCAGTACGCCCAATAAACTAGCGAGAGAAACAGAACAGTAGTGTGGCTCAACACAATCCCTTCCAAATATTTTGACGCGCCAAGGACCAAGTTTTACATAGCAGGTGAGATTTAGTTTGTATTATTTTATGATGAGTATGACTGACACCCAGCTGTGTCCTCTTTATGGTTTGTTTACCAAACACACAGTGATCCCCCCCTGTGTGGGTCCTGTAGTGTGTCCTGCAGGTGTACAGCTGCCCTATGTTACCTTCACTATACAGGAGAAGCTGTGTCACAGGCTGGGTATTGTGTTGATAAAAGTGTCTTAATGAGAAAGTGGAGACCCTCAGAAGCTCTAGTTGATGATCGAAGGAAAATAAAGTACAGGTGATAGTTCCCATCCACCACTGAGGGAGAGTGGTGTTCCTGATGCAGGAGTCATGTACTGTATGTCTGGTCACCTGGGAACTAGGAAAACACTGACCAGGACATGGGACCATTTTCACTGGTCAGGAATTAAAAATATCGCTACTCAGCAAGATCTGTGATGTCTGCCAGAGAGTACAGGCTCTCCTCTGAGCTGAACAAAGCTGTCTGGCATAAGCCAAATAAAATAAGTGGCTTCCCTGTAGTGAAGGGGTTGAACCCATCCTTGCATTTGATGAACCTTTTAGTAGAGTCTTGATAAACTGTGATGGTGGACCTCTATACCATGGTGGGGCACTATTGTCTGGTGACTATTATCTGTGCAGCAACTAGTTCCCTGAAGCTGTTCCTCTGAGGAGTATCAACACAATGATGATGTAACGGAGAGGATTGATTTTTCTGTTCGGTGGGTTTGCCGAAAGTGTTTACTCAGGTCAGGACAATAAATTTACATAAAGGAAATTTTGGAAAATCACTAGAGCTTTCCATGTTGTTCCTAAACTGTAAAGTGCACAATCATTAATCATCCTCAGTCAGGGAGCAGCGCGGTGCTGGGGAGGAGTCACGCCCTCTAGTGTTGTGAAGGAGTCTGGCCTCCTAAAGGATCATTTATCCATGTTTCCTTTTTGGTCGTTTTATTTACAGTTTAAATTTATTTTCCGTCATTTTAATCTTAGTTTAACTTTTTAACCATTAATTATCTCCGGCGCCATATGACCTTGGCTGTTGTGGCGCCCAGATAGTATTTATCATTCACTCGGGGTCACCACCAGCACTAACTGTCCTCACAGACCATAAGGCGACCAACTCCTTCCAGGGGTAGCTTAGATGGGACATCATGTTGCAGGATTACTATGTAACGTTTAAGCGTGTACAGGGGAAAGCTAACATTATTTTGAATGAGGTGAATTATTTGACAGTAAACAAGTGAAGCAGTGTAGGGAATTAATGTTACACTTGTAGTATAAATGTAAAGGGATTTTTTTCTTTATAAAACAGCAGTAAGATTACATTAAGGAAAGTGATGCACAGTAGAAGGGGAAATTTTCCTATGTGGCCAGAGAATGTCTATTGAGGTAAACATTGAGGTCTGTACAATTGTTTTATTTTCAGATCTATTATAGGAAGTTGGTGTTTGATGGACTCCTCCTTGATGGCTTTGTAGTGACCTGCCAGTGACTGTTGTGACGGCACCAGATGTGAACTCTTAAGACGAGACCAACACTGGTACATGTTCAATCAAAAGCCTGTACATACACCAGAGAAATGACCAACTGCTTGACCGAATAGTGAGCTGACAAGTGGCGAAGAGGATAAAGTGAAGGAGTGAGATGGTTAATGTGATCTCCCGTGGAGCAGCTGTAGGCGTGAGATGTGAGTAAACTGTAGTGGTATTTATATTGTTACGCCCATGTTACACCATTCTGACTACATCACTCACATTCACCAAGAGAGGACGAACAAACCCTCTTACTTAAAATTAATAAAATTAAACATAAAAGTATTAACTGAAACAATATCACATCCAGATAAGTATCTCTGCCCATTAATTATAACATAAAAAACAAGTGGACGCAAATAGTGTACACAAAATAACGCAGATCTTAATTCACTTACATAAAATAAATGTAACTGCTCGAAGTTACTACAAACGAAGCTGACGCATTCTATGTTAAATAAACTTAATACAGAAGTCTGACACAGTGAATAATACAGGAGCCCACCAAAGGGAAGGGGGCCCCCACACGCGATCTTAAGTACGATGAGTATTAAGTAGCAAGTGTAGTTGACAGAACTTGTGGGGATTACTGGCCACTTCGGCCCAAGGTAGGGAGATACCTACCTTGACTTCGGCCGGGGATGTCGACAGAACGTCTCACAGGGCTTATATACAGCAAGGAGGGGATGGGCGGGGCGAGGAGACGAGAGTCGAGCGTTAATTGGTCCTCAGAGCAGGCCACAAAGATAGGTGATTGGTCCAATTGCTCACTTTGGTAATAAGCAAAGACGTCTGAACTCCAGCTTGTCCTCGGCTTCTGCAATAAACTCGCACCAATCAGACGACATAGACAGTTCCCGAAGCCAGCTGACACACAAACGAACATACAATCGTTCAGGCATATCCGAACCCTGTTTGCTAGTAACAAATACATAGGGATAAATTAACTGCTGAATTGAAGAAACTTGTTAATAGCGTATTATACATGGTGCTCCCTGTTTGTACAGGTTGACCTCGCCAATTAAAATGCGCGGACTTCTGAGAAACGAATTTGATAGGTCAGTCTGTACTGAGTGGTTAGGTTAGCTTGTTTGGGGGAGTTTAATCTAAGGTGCCTAATCTTCACCTAATCCTAATTTAGCTCATATTTGTTGATGAAAAATCTTTTGTTTGTTTGTAATATCACATCATTGTATATAATTATTTTCATGTTACAGTGAGTGTCCAAACTGGTGGTGCATCTCAGAGTGAGGAGGGGTGCTGACTGAGTGGGGGGATGTACAGGTGTCTCAAGCAGAGGAGAGTCATGAGTTGCAGCTCTTGGAGAACTTATGATGGAAGGTAGAGTCATGAAGGACGATAGGGCAAGGTGTGGTAGCTTCATTATTAATAGAAAAACATTATTATTGTTTAGGGATGCAACAACCAGATAGATATAGCACTTTTTTCCTCCCTTCTGTCCTTAAGGTCGATTATTGGCACCCAGGACTTCACCTAGACTGTTCCCTTGTGTACTGAAGGCTCATTATAGTATTAACACTCCCTAATGGGATGTCAGGCCTATGAGATCCACTTTCAGGTTTCTTTGTTTACACCAGTAGGACAGCTGCTGTTGGTTCACCTCCAGTAATATCATCATAGCTCTTCTCTCTACATTATGGGAGTCTAAGTTCCTTGGTCATGTCAGTTCAAGTACTGTACTCTTATAAGGCAACATTATCTGCAGCTCGCACTCGTTATTTTTAATCTTGGGGAAATTAAATGTTTCGAGTAAGTCATCATTTTATTGTTTAGCTTTACAAGTTATTATTGGCTCATATTTTGTCTTGTCTTTACAGAAATTTGTCGGAGACGTAAAGAGCAGTGGTGGTGATGATGGCAGGAGCAGTGGTGGTGATGGCAGGAGCAGTGGTGGTGATGGCAGGAGCAGTGGTGAAGATGGTGATGGCAGGAGCAGTGGTGAAGATGGTGATGGCAGAAGCAGTAGTAGTGATGGCAACAGCAGCGAGGGAAGTACAGTATATGATAATAATGGAAGAAGTAATATTAACACTATATTTGTCTTTTACAGGAGTTGTGGTGGCAGCAGTAGTGGTGGCAGCAGTGACGACGTAAAATAACACTTTTCTCGTCTGTTACAGGAGCTATGGTGGCGGCGAGGGAGAGGCGGGGAATACTAATCACATTACTCTTCTGTTTTTATTGCAGTGGTGTGGCGGCGGCGGAGGGGGGGATGGGAGGGGGGAAGTGGGTAGATAGGAGTAGTCGTAGGAGTAGACGTAGTGGGGAAAAGGTGGTGGTAGGGAGTGGGGGGGGGGGAGAGGAGAGTGGGGGGGGGTAATACTTCACTTCGCTTTACTAATCTCTCCTTGTCTTTGGTAGAGAGCAGAGGCAGCCAGGACCAGAGGCAGCCAGACGGAGAGAAGAGGACAGCCAGTTCCTGTATACATTTAAAAAAATAAAAATAAAATAAAAATTAAAACGTATTATTAACACCAAGGAAAACCTTAAAGGGAACAATAGAGGAAAGTACTCAGAGGAGGAAAGTAACTTAGTAAAAAAGGGATGTTACTCAGTGAGACAGGAGGAAAGTAACTTAGTAAAAAAGAGATGTTACTCAGTGAGACAGAGGAGGAAAGTAACTTAGTAAAAAAGGGATGTTACTCAGAGAGACAGAGGAGGAAAGTAACTTAGTAAAAAAGGGATGTTACTCAGTGAGACAAAGGAGGAAAGTAACTTAGTAAAAAACGGATGTTACTCAGTGAGACAAAGGAGGAAAGTAACTTATTAAAAAATGGATGTTGCTCAGAGACAAAGGAGGAAAGTAACTTAGTAAAAAAGGGATGTTACTCAGTGAGACAAAGGAGGAAAGTAACTTAGTAAAAAAGAGATGTTACTCAGTGAGACAGAGGAGGAAAGTAACTTAGTAAAAAAGGGATGTTACTCAGTGAGACAGAGGAGGAAAGTAACTTAGTAAAAAAGGGATGTTACTCAGTGAGACAGAGGAGGAAAGTAACTTAGTAAAAAAGGGATGTTACTCAGTGAGACAAAGGAGGAAAGTAACTTAGTAAAAAAGGGATGTTACTCAGTGAGACAGAGGAGGAAAGTTACTAAGTGAAACAGAGGAGGAAAGTAACTTAGTAAAAAAGGGATGTTACTCAGTGAGACAAAGGAGGAAAGTAACTTAGTAAAAAAGGGATGTTACTCAGTGAGACAGAGGAGGAAAGTAACTTAGTAAAAAAGAGATGTTACTCAGTGAGACAGAGGAGGAAAGTAACTTAGTAAAAAAAGAGATGTAACTCAGTGAGACAGAGGACGAAAGTAACTTAGTAAAAAAGAGATGTTACTCAGTGAGACAAAGGAGGAAAGTAACTTAGTAAAAAAGAGATGTTACTCAGTGAGACAGAGGAGGAAAGTAACTTAGTAAAAAAGGGATGTTACTCAGTGAGACAGGAGGAAAGTAACTTAGTAAAAAAGAGATGTTACTCAGTGAGACAGAGGAGGAAAGTAACTTAGTAAAAAAGGGAAGTTACTCAGTGAGACAGAGGAGGAAAGTAACTTAGTAAAAAAGGGATGTTACTCAGAGAGACAGAGGAGGAAAGTAACTTAGTAAAAAAGGGATGTTACTCAGTGAGACAAAGGAGGAAAGTAACTTAGTAAAAAACGGATGTTACTCAGTGAGACAAAGGAGGAAAGTAACTTATTAAAAAATGGATGTTGCTCAGAGACAAAGGAGGAAAGTAACTTAGTAAAAAAGGGATGTTACTCAGTGAGACAAAGGAGGAAAGTAACTTAGTAAAAAAGAGATGTTACTCAGTGAGACAGAGGAGGAAAGTAACTTAGTAAAAAAGGGATGTTACTCAGTGAGACAGAGGAGGAAAGTAACTTAGTAAAAAAGGGATGTTACTCAGTGAGACAGAGGAGGAAAGTAACTTAGTAAAAAAGGGATGTTACTCAGTGAGACAAAGGAGGAAAGTAACTTAGTAAAAAAGGGATGTTACTCAGTGAGACAGAGGAGGAAAGTTACTAAGTGAAACAGAGGAGGAAAGTAACTTAGTAAAAAAGGGATGTTACTCAGTGAGACAAAGGAGGAAAGTAACTTAGTAAAAAAGGGATGTTACTCAGTGAGACAGAGGAGGAAAGTAACTTAGTAAAAAAGAGATGTTACTCAGTGAGACAGAGGAGGAAAGTAACTTAGTAAAAAAAGAGATGTAACTCAGTGAGACAGAGGACGAAAGTAACTTAGTAAAAAAGAGATGTTACTCAGTGAGACAAAGGAGGAAAGTAACTTAGTAAAAAAGAGATGTTACTCAGTGAGACAGAGGAGGAAAGTAACTTAGTAAAAAAGGGATGTTACTCAGTGAGACAAAGGAGGAAAGTAACTTAGTAAAAAAGGGATGTTACTCAGAGAGACAGAGGAGAAAAGTAACTTAGTAAAAAAGGGATGTTCCTCAGTGAGACAGAGGAGGAAAGTAACTTAGTAAAAAAGGGATGTTACTCAGTGAGACAAAGGAGGAAAGTAACTTAGTAAAAAAGGGATGTTACTCAGCGAGACAAAGGAGGAAAGTAACTTAGTAAAAAAGGGATGTTACTCAGTGAGACAGAGGAGGAAAGTAACTTAGTAAAAAAGGGATGTTACTCAGAGAGACAGAGGAGGAAAGTAACTTAGTAAAAAAGAGATGTTACTCAGTGAGACAGAGGAGGAAAGTAACTTAGTAAAAAAGGGATGTTACTCAGTGAGACAAAGGAGGAAAGTAACTTAGTAAAAAAGGGATGTTACTCAGTGAGACAAAGGAGGAAAGTAACTTAGTAAAAAAGGGATGTTACTCAGTGAGACAGAGGAGGAAAGTAACTTAGTAAAAAAGAGATGTTACTCAGTGAGACAAAGGAGGAAAGTAACTTAGTAAAAAAGGGATGTTACTCAGTGAGACAAAGGAGGAAAGTAACTTAGTAAAAAAGGGGATGTTACTCAGTGAGACAGGAGGAAAGTAACTTAGTAAAAAAGGGATGTTACTCAGTGAGACAAAGGAGGAAAGTAACTTAGTAAAAAAGGGATGTTACTCAGAGACAAAGGAGGAAAGTAACTTAGTAAAAAAGGGATGTTACTCAGTGAGACAAAGGAGGAAAGTAACTTAGTAAAAAAGGGATGCTACTCAGTGAGACAGAGGAGGAAAGTAACTTAGTAAAAAAGGGATGTTACTCAGTGAGACAAAGGAGGAAAGTAACTTAGTAAAAATGGGATGTTACTCAGTGAGACAAAGGAGGAAAGTAACTTAGTAAAAAAGGGATGTTACTCAGTGAGACAGGAGGAAAGTAACTTAGTAAAAAAGGGATGTTACTCAGTGAGACAAAGGAGGAAAGTAACTTAGTAAAAAAGGGATGTTACTCAGAGACAAAGGAGGAAAGTAACTTAGTAAAAAAGAGATGTTACTCAGTGAAACAGAGGAGGAAAGTAACTAGTCAAAAAAGGGATGTTACTTAGTGAAACAGACGAGGAAAGTAACTAGTCAAAAAAGGGATGTTACTTAGTGAAACAGACGAGGAAAGTAACTAGTCAAAAGAGGGAAGTTACTTAGTGAAACAGAGGAGGAAAGTAACTAGTCAAAAAAGGGATGTTACTTAGTGAAACAGACGAGGAAAGTAACTGGTCAAAAAAGGGAAGTTACTTAGTGAAACAGAGGAGGAAAGTAACTAGTCAAAAAAGGGAAGTTACTTAGTGAAACAGACGAGGAAAGTAACTAGTCAAAAAAGGGAAGTTACTTTGTGAAACAGAGGAGGAAAGTAACTAGTCAAAAAATGGAAGTTCCTAAAGACATCAATGGAGGGAAGATACCAAGGGCATCAATGGTGGCAAGTTACTAAGGGCATCAATGGTGGCAAGTTACTAAGGGCATCAATAGAGGCAAGTTACTAACGGCATCAATGTTAGCAAGTTACGAAGGGCATCAATAGAGTCAAGCTTCTAAGGACATCAATGGTGGCAAGTTACTAAGGACATCAATGGAGGAAGGTTATTAAAGGCATCAATGGAGGAAAGTTACTAAGGACATCAATGGTGGCAAGTTACTAACGGCATCAATGTTAGCAAGTTACGAAGGGCATCAATAGAGTCAAGTTTCTAAGGACATCAATGGTGGCAAGTTACTAAGGGGATCAATGGAGGAAAGTTACTAAGGACATCAATGGTGGCAAGTTACTAAGGGCATCAATAGAGTCAAGTTTCTAAGGACATCAATGGTGGCAAGTTACTAAGGGCATCAATGGTGGCAAGTTCCTAAGGGGATCAATGGTGGCAAGTTTCTAAGGACATCAATGGTGGCAAGTTACTAAGGGGATCAATGGTGGCAAGTTACTAAGGGGATCAATGGTGGCAAGTTACTAAGGGCATCAATGGAGGAAAGTTCCTAAGGGGATCAATGGTGGCAAGTTACTAAGGGCATCAATGGAGGAAAGTTCCTAAGGGGATCAATGGTGGCAAGTTTCTAAGGACATCAATGGTGGCAAGTTACTAAGGGCATCAATGGTGGCAAGTTACTAAGGACATCAATGGTGGCAAGTTACTAACGGCATCAATGTTAGCAAGTTACGAAGGGCATCAATAGAGTCAAGTTTCTAAGGACATCAATGGTGGCAAGCTACTAAGGGGATCAATGGAGGAAAGTTACTAAGGACATCAATGGTGGCAAGTTACTAAGGGGATCAATGGAGGAAAGTTACTAAGGACATCAATGGTGGCAAGTTACTAAGGGCATCAATGGAGGAAAGTTCCTAAGGGGATCAATGGTGGCAAGTTACTAAGGACATCAATGGTGGCAAGTTACTAAGGGGATCAATGGAGGAAAGTTACTAAGGACATCAATGGTGGCAAGTTACTAAGGGCATCAATGGAGGAAAGTTCCTAAGGGGATCAATGGTGGCAAGTTACTAAGGGGATCAATGGAGGAAAGTTACTAAGGACATCAATGGAGGCAAGTTCCTAAGGGGATCAATGGTGGCAAGTTACTAAGGACATCAATGGTGGCAAGTTACTAAGGGCATCAATGGTGGCAAGTTACTAAGGGCATCAATAGAGGCAAGTTACTAAGGACATCAATGGTGGCAAGTTACTAAGGACATCAATGGAGGCAAGTTCCTAAGGGGATCAATGGTGGCAAGTTACTAAGGGCATCAATGGTGGCAAGTTACTAAGGGCATCAATGGTGGCAACTTACTAAGGGCATCAATGGTGGCAAGTTACCTAGGGCATCAATGGTGGCAAGTTACCTAGGACATCAATGGTGGCAAGTTACTAAGGGAATCAATGGTGGCAAGTTACCTAGGGCATCAATGGTGGCAAGTTACCTAGGGCATCAATGGTGGCAAGTTACCTAGGGCATCAATGGTGGCAAGTTACTAAGGGCATCAATAGAAGCAAGTTACTAAGGGCGTCAATGGTGGCAAGTTACTAAGGGCGTCAATGGTGGCAAGTTACCTAGGGCATCAATGGTGGCAAGTTACTAAGCGCATCAATAGAGGCAAGTTACTAAGGACATCAATGGTGGCAAGTTACTAAGGGCATCAATGGAGGAAAGTTCCTAAGGGGATCAATGGTGGCAAGTTACTAAGGACATCAATGGTGGCAAGTTACTAAGGGCATCAATGGAGGAAAGTTCCTAAGGGGATCAATGGTGGCAAGTTTCTAAGGACATCAATGGTGGCAAGTTACTAAGGGGATCAATGGAGGAAAGTTACTAAGGACATCAATGGTGGCAAGTTACTAAGGGGATCAATGGTGGCAAGTTACTAAGGGCATCAATGGAGGAAAGTTCCTAATGGGATCAATGGTGGCAAGTTTCTAAGGACATCAATGGTGGCAAGTTACTAAGGGCATCAATGGTGGCAAGTTACTAAGGACATCAATGGTGGCAAGTTACTAAGGGCATCAATAGAGGCAAGTTACTAAGGACATCAATGGTGGCAAGTTACTAACGGCATCAATGTTAGCAAGTTACGAAGGGCATCAATAGAGTCAAGTTTCTAAGGACATCAATGGTGGCAAGTTACTAAGGGGATCAATGGAGGAAAGTTACTAAGGACATCAATGGTGGCAAGTTACTAAGGGGATCAATGGAGGAAAGTTACTAAGGACATCAATGGTGGCAAGTTACTAAGGGGATCAATGGAGGAAAGTTACTAAGGACATCAATGGTGGCAAGTTACTAAGGGGATCAATGGAGGAAAGTTACTAAGGACATCAATGGTGGCAAGTTACTAAGGGCATCAATGGAGGAAAGTTACTAAGGACATCAATGGTGGCAAGTTACTAAGGGCATCAATGGAGGAAAGTTCCTAAGGGGATCAATGGTGGCAAGTTACTAAGGGGATCAATGGAGGAAAGTTACTAAGGACATCAATGGAGGCAAGTTCCTAAGGGGATCAATGGTGGCAAGTTACTAAGGACATCAATGGTGGCAAGTTACTAAGGGCATCAATGGTGGCAACTTACTAAGGGCATCAATGGTGGCAAGTTACTAAGGGCATCAATGGTGGCAAGTTACTAAGGGCATCAATAGAGGCAAGTTACTAAGGGCATCAATGGTGGCAAGTTACTAAGGGCATCAATAGAAGCAAGTTACTAAGGGCATCAATGGTGGCAAGTTACTAAGGGCATCAATGGTGGCAAGTTACTAAGGGCATCAATGGTGGCAAGTTACTAAGGGAATCAATGGTGGCAAGTTACCTAGGGCATCAATGGTGGCAAGTTACTAAGGGCATCAATAGAAGCAAGTTACTAAGGGCGTCAATGGTGGCAAGTTACTAAGGGAATCAATGGTGGCAAGTTACCTAGGGCATCAATGGTGGCAAGTTACTAAGCGCATCAATAGAGGCAAGTTACTAAGGACATCAATGGTGGCAAGTTACTAAGGGCATCAATGGAGGAAAGTTCCTAAGGGGATCAATGGTGGCAAGTTTCTAAGGACATCAATGGTGGCAAGTTACTAAGGGGATCAATGGAGGAAAGTTACTAAGGACATCAATGGAGGCAAGTTCCTAAGGGGATCAATGGTGGCAAGTTACTAAGGACATCAATGGTGGCAAGTTACTAAGGGCATCAATGGTGGCAACTTACTAAGGGCATCAATGGTGGCAAGTTACTAAGGGCATCAATGGTGGCAAGTTACTAAGCGCATCAATAGAGGCAAGTTACCTAGGGCATCAATGGTGGCAAGTTACTAAGCGCATCAATAGAGGCAAGTTACTAAGGGCATCAATGGTGGCAAGTTACCAAGAACATCACAGGAAACATTTCATGAGTAACTACATAGTGGGAGCTGCACGCGATATACTGGCTGGTTGTCTGATGGAAAGCAAGTCATGTGTTTACAGGGAAATCGTACCACTGATGATGAACGAGGCTGACACGGGTAGGTCTGCGTCTTAAGTGTATTGCCAAAACATCAGTCATCATGCAAAGTGAAGGCATTGATGTTCTCATACTGTATACTATGTTAGCAAAGGATTACTGGGAAGATCAGTATACGTATATGCTGGCCATGCAGGTTAATACATCAACAAAGAAAGGTTCCTACCCTCACCGCGAAACTGTGTGCTCCCTTGAATTGATATATGCCTTTGCTACAGGGACAAGTCTTTCTCCACCTTTCTCACTGTAGATGCATTTCAACATCATAACTGCGCCTACTACCAGTCTTCTCTCTAGTATTACAGTTGTGACGAGCACTTAGGAGCACAGTTGGCAATGGCAGTAAATTTAAGGCAGATGTGGTCCTATAATCAGTAGTTGGCGTAAAAGTTGCTGCACCAATAGAAGTGAGGGAGGTAACCCAGTGGACGTCAAGGGGTCACTGCCGTACATCAACTGTACAGAATTCTCGTAATATATGTGGCAACCGAGTGATGGGGAGCGATTGTGAAGGAGTCATTATAAATGGACGCTTGTTTATTAACACTGTAATCACATTTCCTGTGTTAAACCGCAGTATTTTAGCCGGCCTGGTCACCTTACTACAGCTTCTCTCAATATAATTCTCTGGGAAACTGAAGATTAATCTACTTAATTTGGTTTTCGTGTCCGTTATACAAGTAACTTTTTTTCTAAATTTTAACAGTCAGCCTTGAAAAGGGTGACTATCAATAATATAACGTAGGTTTCTTGTCCTGGTAATTTCAGGATATCTTTCATCAGTTCCACCATATGTCCACTTTCTCTAGCGGTTGTGATGGTTGGTCAGTTCTTTGTTACCTTTATTGCCCGATGTTAGTACAGGAGGAAACTGGAGCATTCAACAGTAAACCTGCCATGTTTGGTCGCGTCACACCGACATCCTCGCCCAGGAGGCTGTAGTGAAAGGCAATTATAAATGTACTTAATAGGTCAGTCCAATTCAAATTTAGTGTGACCAGTTTCCTTAAACCTCGACAAACTTTATTCTCGGCTTTTTTTTTTCTTGTTAAATTTTGAAAGAAATAATCTCCCTCGCCACCACGGTACTGTGTCAGCCCAATGTGGAACTTGTGACTGCACTAAATGGGTTGCTCACCTGTACTCGTCTTCAGGACAGAGTACAGTAGCGAGGCAAACAGCTGGCATCGGCAGGGACGCTCACCTCCCTGGGGCAGTTGCCCTGCTACCAAACAATGCTCTTAGTGTCCCAACTGATCCCAACCCAAGTAAATGCTTATGCTGGGGATAATTGTTATACATATTTATTACACCGCAACATGCTGGTGTGCATCCCTAATATGGTGTATTAAACAAAGATACTATTGAGCTGACTTACTTTATTACAAAAGTTTTAACAGGAAATTACATCATACTACTAATGAATCTAACATTATACATTCAGTTATGCTTGCTAGTTCACAAGGTCAAGGGTGGGCAGTAGACGGCAGGCAGGAGGGTGGGCAGGAGACGGCAGGCAGGAGGGTGGGCAGGAGACGGCAGGCAGGAGGGTGGGCAGGAGACGGCAGGCAGGAGGGTGGGCAGGAGACGGCAGGCAGGAGGGTGGGCAGGAGACGGCAGGCAGGAGGGTGGGCAGGAGACGGCAGGCAGGAGGGTGGGCAGGAGACGGCAGGCAGGAGGGTGGGCAGGAGACGGCAGCAGTTGTACACACCAGGACGAGCGTGCAGTGGTCAATACGCCCCCCAACATCCTCCACTCATCTGTCAAGGAAGATCATTTATACCGACTGAAGGTTTTAGTTTTATTACAACTTCTGGGTTAAAGCATCAACTTGAATTATTCTGTGCTCTTAACTGGAAAATTTACCATTAACTCCCTTAATGGGTAGAGATATTTAAGAGTAAGGCTCCAGGAGTCTGTATGGAAAGGGGGAGTCAGATTAAATTGTGTCAATTTGACCATAAATCACCTCGAGGCCGGACTTGGGACAATCTGACGCACATTGGTCAGTTAATACCTTTTATACGACTCTTCCTAGGGCGAGAAACGGTCTTCCCTCTAGGATAAAATTTACAAGATTCGAATTACAGAATATGCGATGCGAATATAGTGAAAGGTGTGTTAACTTTACTCGCTCGTTCAGGCCTCAGTGTGAGCGGGTCCTTACTGTTCAGCCAAGAGGATTATAATGGGAAGGTGTGGTTCAGTAGTCCCACGTGGTCAGAGCTCCCACACAACAGTCTAGGAACGTTTAGTGGTTGGTCGAGCTCTTCAATACATGTCTGTGTGGCTTGTGTTTCTGGCAGTCACCTAGAAAATTGATAACATTAATTATTTTAAGGACTCTGTAGCTCCTGGGTTCCTGGCTTTTAACTGAATAAAGAATGTAATCCCTGATATTGTTAGTGCTATGTCCATTGGCTATGAATCTTTAAATATCAAAGGTGATTTTGTTTAAGCTTCACCAAAATATAACTTCCCATTGCTTAAAATACAATTACTCAACATAAATTTTTTAACTATGCTAAAGTTCCATACTGCTGCGGTGACAAAAAATTGGGACAATTAATTTACTTTATTCCATTTGCACTGCCTGGCACATGCAAGAAACTCGAAGGCTCAATTATAAACGGATTCTTTCACAACTTTAAAAAACAAGGGGTCTGTGTACTCAAGAGGTCAAGTCATTGTATTAAAAGGTTTATTATGTCTTAATAGGTTAATTCTCTGTACTCTAAGGGTAAATATACCTTATGGCAACTTTCAACATACCCAAGGGGTTAAACTGGTTCTTACCCTTCTGTAGTGTTATCTCCTGACGCGTATGAAGCGTCTCAACACAGCAGCAGTAAAGTAACTATTATAGATAACGTTCATTAAATCTTACCTCACGAGTGAATCCTGGTGTAGCACTCTGCTGTAAGCTTGGCCATGGGGAGCTGTTCACACGAGTGATGTTAACAAGGTAGTAGTCAATTGGTCAGTCAAGTCAGGTAAGGTGTTCATCAAGTCTACAGAGTTAAAATTCATCTGTTCAATTATCAGTTTAGATTACTTATTAGCCAGTGAGATGGTGATACCCCTCCAGCCAGAAGGCCTTGTAGGGCGCCCCTCCAGCCAAAAAAAAGCCCGACCGATTCCAGGGTAAAAAAGGTTAGGTGCATAATTATAATAAAATGCACCACCACGCCCAGTGCCAAATAAAAAAGCACAGCAGCCATTTGGCATCAGGAAGAATAGATGCCACCTTGATTGTCTCTTGGTGTAAAAAAGATAAGAGGTACTGCCCTGGTCACCGCCAGCAATAACAGTCCGCCGCCTCACCAGGTGCCACAAAAAATTGCACCGCTTTGACCAATGCCAGAACAGCATCAAGAGTGAAGCCACAACAAACCAAGCTGAAGCACGAATCCTTCCCCATCCAGAGGCCCCCCCCCTCCCATAACCCCCTCCCACCAGCTTATACACCAACCTACCCGCCTTGCAAGCTCCCCACGTGCTAAACCCTTAAGCTACTAGAATACATTTACCCAACCACCACAGGACTCGTATAGAACTACAGGTATGTACCAAACTACTATTATAAGTACACTACAATTACTACTACCTGAACATTGAAGGTTTCCATGCTTCTACACAAGCTCTGTACATGCAATAATGTTGTACATTTATCCACAAAACTCTCCTGCACGTACATACAATACTGCTGCACTCAAAGCGATCACACACTTGTACATACAATATTACACTGACAGCTGTAACCTTACACATACAACCAAACATTCTGTACAGAGTTCACGCACAGTACCAACACGCATATACACACTTCACATGTAGACAGCTACTCTCCTTTACCACCCACCCACCCACATTTGCTCAGGGTGTTCACGTACAATGATTCACATTCTTTGGACCTCAGGTTATTACCATAATTTTGTAGCCTCTGCAGATAATTTTTGTCAGCCTCCGGTTGTCCTCCTGCGGGTCACGGCCGCCTCCGGTTGTCCTCCTGCGGGTCACGGCCGCCTCCGGTTGTCCTCCTGCGGGTCACGGCCGCCTCTGAGTAACAAACATTAACGCTATGACTTTTGGTCTGGCATCATACAGTATTAGTATTCTTCAATGGCTCACTTAATCAGATCCTTAAGACCTTAATATAGTTATGAAAGTTCTCTCTACCATTGATCATCTCATTGTAATTCACCTCTTAACGTTATTACTAAACATGACACTTTTGCCACAAACTATACTTGTACATCAGGCAAGAGAAGGTGGTAATATACTGTACTATACAGACCTGCTTAGTAGGTTGTGTGACCTCTTTCCACTCCGCTCTTTGGGGGGCCTCTTCAACTCCACACTTCGGGGGCCTCTTCAACTCCACACTTCGGGGGCCTCTTCAACTCCACACTTCGGGGGCCTCTTCAACTCCACACTTCGGGGGCCATCGTCTTCCTGTAATAAGTGTACTTACGTTACTTAATTCATATTCAAAACATTTTCAAATTTGTCCATCCTTCTCCTGTTATCACAGGAACTGTATAATATACTACACCATCTTGTTTGTGTGTCAATGGCCAGACTTAACTGGATCTAACAACTCCCTGCCAGTAAAAATAACAAGTACCTCAAGCTGGCTTTCAAGGAGTTCCTTTTTGTCTTGTGATAACCAAATAGTAACGTCTTTAAAGGTATAAGATGAAACATCTTCCCAAGCACACTTGTACACATGCCAGCATATGTCCCGTCGCCTCACCTGTATCTACATGGACCCAGAGGTTCAGAGACCTGTGAAATCTATGAATATCCGAGTTTATGAAGTGACAGGTGAAGAAACAAGGCTTTTGTTGGCGAGTGTACACAGTATTACACGGGTGCACCTTTGTCAACCTTCTACCCTTAAGGAAAATGGATAAAAGACCTTGAACAATACACAAAGCTTGATATGACTAAAGGGAGATTAAGTTACCTAAAAAAAAAGAGAAGCTCTCTGGTCTACCCAGTTCCACAGCATCCTCCTCCAGTCGTCCTGATCAGGGGTGCCTGCACTGTCACCACCAGTCCACCATCTGTCCACCTGTAATATATTTAAGGTGAAAATACGGACATTCAGAAATAACAAATTTCCTGGAGTTGTTAGGTTTAGTTAATTCAATAATTATTTCAAGACATAATTGATAAATGTATAGTTAAATACACAAAAGAATTGATGTGACTAATAGGGAGATAAATTTACCTGAGAAAAGAAGAAAAAGTAGTCGTCTGGTCTATCCACCGGCCCACGGCACCATCCTGGAGTCTCCCATCACCAGGCTGCCATAATCTGTAATAAACTTAAGCTGAAACCATTAACTTTGTTCTATATCGAGTAACAAAAGCTTAATTATTCTCTTGGGGTAAAAAGTCTAGAATTAAACACAAGTCCTACAAAGCTCCTGAATAATGGGGAACTATGGTCTACTGGTTGGCCAAAAACCAACACGGTTTAAATACATCTCGATTTACAATTCTTAGTAACAAGTTAGTCTACACCAAAGAAAAACTTAACATGTGCTTATGCTCAAACTAAACTCTGCCAGACATATGACTACATTACCTAAGTTCACTCAACATTCTGCATTCAGGTCAGAAAATCTTTTGAATGAAGCTACAGTTTGTCTGACACTGTTCAGATTCCTTTACAAGAGAACCAGTTGACATGACACTTTAAGTGACTACAGGTGCAGCTTTACAGTTATTGTCTTCAGCCACAATGTAAGAAACACGGTGATGGAATTTGACAAAAACTGTAAGAAGGTTGATGGAGAAGACCTTACTAACTCACCGTAACAATCCTGCTCATGAATTACTCAAGTCAAGAATTGAAAGACCACAACGACAAAATATTTCAAACTATTATTGAGAACACAATGAATACTTTTTAAGAAGATTTATTGCATGATACAAGCAAGTTTGCGAACAGTTAAAGCACTTCTTTAAGATTTGAAGCAACTTCTCAACTTTGTAAAACTTGATAATACTTGGTTCACAGTAGTCAGCGATGAATGCCTGGATGTTCCTTTTAAATCTGAGACTAATAAAGCAAAGATGCCAATAACTTTGCCAGTTGTGCTCTTAAAACAAAAAATAAGTCACTTTAAAGCTCGCTTGGAAACTACCATATGTCTCGTAAGCCACTTGCTAGCACCGTATGGGCTGCCAGTTACACGTCGTCTCCTCGTGCCGAGCCACCGTCCCAGGGAGGGAGGGGAGGGGCTGCTTAGTGTTTTAAGCGAGAAACATTAATGTTCTTATATTGCCACAAGCGCTATTTTAACATACATGTCAGGATTTTCTCTCCTACTAGCGCCTGGCTATTGAGAGATACATGCCAAAGCTCGTACAAGAAACAACTATCATCAGTTAAACACTAACAAAGTAAATGTTGTAGTGAGGACAACATACGGACGTTCATAATGCTCATGTACCTCGACCAGTGTTGCATCTGGACGGACCTTGGTCATTCTACTTATAAGACGACGTTATGACATCACACAACTGGCTACCTTTTAGAGTCGTGTGTGAAATGTTCTGTCTACAGGCACTAACAAGCTCTGATTACCCAAGACTTAATGCCCACAAGAGTCCTGTTTTTCTCGAGGGACTTTGAAGATTGTAATGCAAGCAAAAACAAATGTGTTAACACTATACAGCTCAGTCAAGGGTGAAAACATTTGACAATATTGGACCTCACGATCCTGATCAACGAAAAAGGAACGGATGCCATCTGGTATGAAGGCAAACAGATACTTGTTAAGTTAGGGCAGAATGCCTCAAGTGCTGGCATACAGGTCTATGA
Organism: Homarus gammarus; assembly: GCA_958450375.1. Lineage (NCBI taxonomy): Eukaryota > Metazoa > Arthropoda > Malacostraca > Decapoda > Nephropidae > Homarus > Homarus gammarus. The sequence continues at coordinate 7,220,558 of CAUDMG010000536.1, read as the reverse complement.
TTTTGGTGACCAAGAAGGACCAAACTAACGGAGGAGTGACCCAGAAGCGTCATCACCTGCACCTTACTTATGTTCTTTCACAACAGTTAAGCTGAACTTTGCATTTATATTTTATTATTATTCTTGTATAATTAATAACCAATCGGTCCAAGCTTATTCTTAATGTAAGTAGATTTTGTCTCATACTTTCAGTAAATCCAGAATTCTTTTTAATTATAAGAGAAAATAAGTATTTCAGCCAAATATTAATTTCTAGCCTGAATAAAGACCAAATTTCTTAGGTCATTCAGGAGCTTTGTAAGAGTTACTTTAAATTCTACACTTTGTTGTCCCTCAGTGGCCATACCAAGACGACCTCCGAGGCGGTGATGAATACAAGGCCAAAGTAAAGCATCCTGTGATACGTGCCAAACTTAATAAAACTCCCTAATGTTACCTGGCAAGGTTAAGTTAATGTGTTCACTCAGGTGATATAACCTTTGGGTGCTTGATCTTCATGTGATCCAAACTTTATGATCGTAACAACCCCCGAGGAGATAGTTACCTGTAGTCTGCGGTGTAGTTAACCGGTTAACCTCTTGATTCTTCACAGGTTCTTCATCACAGGAACGTACGTGGACTTTGTGAAGTTCTTTAGGGGGTAAACTTGGGTCGCCGTTGAGCACCTCCGGCATCTTGAAGAGGGCACTTAACCCCTCAGGTGGAGGCCTCATCCACAAAAGTAATTGTCCTGTAATAAAGAAAATGGCATAATTATTGACGTCATTTTGCATGTTAGGTTTTTAAAAATATATCAATCCAATATTACTTACGAGTATTTCACTGCATGTTAAACAATAGATATACCATGAACAAGGACATCACATTTAAGGTATATACAATGTCACTTATACACGTGAATACCCTCCACTTATACACAACTTAAAAATCACTCCGTATATTCATATCCGCACAACAAGCTATCCTCACTATATACTTCTGTACACTTATTTAAACGTCATACACTCCAGCCACACACGCCAGTCATACATGCTCCACTGCCACACATGCCAATCATACATGCTCCACTGCCACACACGCCAATCATACATGCTCCACTGCCACACACGCCAGTCATACATGCTCCACTGCCACACACGCCAGTCATACATGCTCCACTGCCACACACGCCAGCCACACACTGTACAGTCCCACACACACACAGCCTAAGTATATGTCACTACTGAAAATACAAACTACAAATACTACAAAGTACGTTAACTACACATTCCGAAGGGTCATAAGGTACTCTGCATTACAGAACACTGCACTGACACTACAAAATACTGACACTACAGTACTACCTAAGCATTATTTACCAAGTTAAAACAAATTCCAACACGCTAAGATGTGCAAACTAAATTTATAATATTCGTGACAAACTATATACAACTTTGTCCTGGTTAGGTTTTGCCAAGTACCTAAATCCTCTTCCCAGATACAAATGAGAAGATATACTCGTGGGTTATTTTGTTGAAGTCTACTGTATGTGGGAAGGAATATGACGTTTGTGGAGTTTTTCCCCCAAGGACGAGGAGTATTGGTGGACGGAACAAAAAATTCAGCTCGATATTAACGGAAAAAAAGGGGTATTCAACGTTTTCTTATGGCTGAATATTAGCGGAAATCACGGAATATTCAGCATTTATTGATACAATTTGAAACAAGTGAACGAGTATTTTCACGGCTCGATAGTGAACCTGTAGCAAAAGAAAGATTAATTCCGATACGTGTAATATATTGATGGGTGGTTTAGGAACAGAAGAAACCATTAAGAACATTGAATAGGAGGCAATTGTCAGGATCCACTATGTTATATACAGTTGATCTGAAAAGAAACTAATTACAAAAAGTAAATATTTATACCAGGAGATGTTAGTAAAAATTTTACCACACATTTCAGCTTCAACACAGAAAACACCATCCTCTGGTTTGTCCTTGTAATTCCGTTTTTAAACCTGAATGAAACAAAACTTATTAATATCAGTGCCTGTTTATACTAGCAGAAGAAAGAGAGTAAGAAGGGTTAACTGCATAGAACTGCGAACTTCTGTAGGAAAAAGTATCAAGTACGGTTCTGGCATTTTACACTTGGAGGCGAGAGCTATAACCGAGGTCAAGCTACATGGTGTCCTCTGCCTCAGCCACCAACACACGGGATCTGGAAAACACAACATAAATTAACATGTAGCAAATATAGTTTTCATTCCTCGTTCACCTCTTGCCAACACTTCCTCATACAGCACAGCTAACCAACGTGCCTCACTATATACCTGTACCATTTATGATGAACCAATTATGGATTTTTGAGGATTTTAATAAATATTTTAATTACCTAAATAATCCACCTGGCGGGATAACTGTATTCTCATCCCCTTTCAAAACCCTTTAATAAATCGTCTCAATTCGTTCCTTAAAGTTGGACAAGAACCTTTAAACTTAGGTGGAAATTCAGAGTAGAATAACTTTGGTATTGCAGTTTCGGCCAAGACACGGCCGACTGTTATAACCATCCCCAACCTTAACATCTTATTTGGAGTATTTATAGCCCCATTTTAACCAGGTGGCAAACAATAATAACGCCAGAGAATAATTTTAAGTTTTCCATACTTTTTCTTTGGGGGGGGTAACTATAACGGGTCCTTTTCCCCGGAAAGAAATGTCAAATTCGATTAAGTCAAACACCAAAATACACAGGATAAACTAATTACTAAACTACTGGGCTTATTGACCGAAACTGCAATATTACCAACTATTACTGTAACTTTTAACACGAACTAAATTCTTTACAAAAGTCCATCTAATAATAATAATATCCATCTACACATTAACTAAACCACAATAATTCCTTAACCAAATCTTTATAGGGAAAAGTTATCTTCCTCAATAACCAGAACACATGATAAATCCTTAAGGAAACTCGGTGATTATGCCGCCCATAAACCATCAAGTTGGGTCATGTGGCCACGTCAACACCGGCGTAAATCCTTCCCTTAATTCATTATTGGGTACTTAAACATGATCCGTACTACAAGTCAATTATTTCATACGAATTATCCTGTGGTCAATGTTAGGTTAATGTTTACTATATAATTAACTTCTCATGAGCTCCACGAGGGTGACAACCAAGGAATCAATAACGAAAGCTAAACTACTTAGGCCTATTAACTTTTCTTCGATACTTTACCTCAAACTATTTCAAGCTAGTTTTTTCTTCCTTACTCGTCAGTTTTGTGACTTACATTATATGACCATCTTGCAGGAAACTATGAATTAATACGAGGAGGTGGAATAATCTATTGGGCAGACCACTTTAAAACTAAAAAGTGGGGCAACGCCAGTCTATATCCTCTATTATTTCTTTGTAAATCACCTGTTCCTGCTCATTTGCCGGGGCGTAACAGGACCCAAGATAATCTGAAATATCCTCGAGGACTATAGGAGACCCAGGCAATAACAAATTAGCAGACAAATTTGACTCGACAAAGCAGCCTAACCTGGCGTCGTCGGCTAAACATTATACCCCGACAGCACCTGTGATTAAAACACCCCAAATTTCACTAACTTCTTTATATAACGTTGATACTTGATGCTTAAAATGTGGCTGGAATATTTATGCAAGATATTAATTAGTATTTGGAGTGTGGGAGTCCGTGAACGCCACGACTTTTTGTACTTACCGGCGGCGGCTGTAGTGAGCAGAGCAGTGAAAGAGCCACGTCGTCAACACTTCCCTCTTGTCGTAGAGTTCAAAGTTCAGCTTTTCCTGCCCCTCCCTCCCTCCCTCCCAGACGACCAAGTTCATCCTCGCCTCCTCCCCCACATTGAATCATCTCCAGGTTGAAGCTCATTTCCAAAAGACGTGGTAATGAGGGTGGGAATTTGAATATTATGTTTAAAGATGAAAACCAGATATATTTTGATAATGCCCTGATGTTCATACACACATAAACTAGTTATTATTTAATGAATCATCCAGGCGTGAATCATAGTTCGACTCCTAATTCAGTGTTTGCTCGTCTGATTCTGAACTATGAGAGAAGGCAAGGAGAATAACAATAGTTTACGTTGTTTTAATTAATATCATTCATAATACTCAAGGTTTGGCTGTCTCCCTTCTTGCCCAGAATAGTTACCAGCCCTCAAGGAATTTAAATGATATTTCAGTGTGAAGATAAATGATTAACAAAAAATAAAGGAAGTTAATACTCTTAATTTCCACAGAAAACGTGAAGCAGAAATTCAAACCATTGAAACACCAAACCCGAACCCGTAACCACTCCCCGCATGCAAGAAACGAGTCATGTTTCAATGTCCCTGAGTATACCAAGAGGTTTCACTACGGGCTCGCTGCACACTATATATCTACTGCAGCGCTTGACATGGAGGTTTGACGAAAAAATTAACTAATTTCAACATTGTTAGTTTATTTTACCGCCACACCTCCCTGTTGAGCACTGCAGTGCGGTGTCCTTCGTAACTCAAAATTTTTAAAACTCTGGTTGTAACAAGCGGCTGACGAACCGATCAGTGGCCAAGAGGATAAAAGCAAACTAAAAGTGAAATGCTTCCGGGAGCTGCTGTGAGAGGCCGAGTTGTTGTTATAACTTTATTATTGCGCTTCGACAACGAGGGTATTTAAGTGCGTTGCATAGTTACTAATACATTAGTCCAACAACGATAAAAATTATGAAAGTTAGAACTCTGTGTAAGAGACCTAGACAGGTGACTATATACCCGAGTTCCTGGTGCCTCAAGCATTTTTTACGTTTTCTTTTAATTAATTATTAGAGAAAACAACACGTAATTTTGGGGTAACTGTTCTATTTAAAGTTTTTCATACCCTTTTTTCTTTTTATTGCAGAATATATGCCATTATTTCTAAATTTGCGATGTTTTATCAACTATTAAGTTAATACTAAAGCAAACCATCAATATTCTTCGCCTATATCATACTAATGAGTTCTTTAGTAAGGATGGCATGTGATTATTTCACTGAAGTTACTGTTACGATAACTTCATTAACACACCTGACTATACAGTAGATACCTGTATACCTGTAAGGTGTATAGTTAACAGATAAGAACATAATGATAAAGTAAACAGCAACGGGCTTATTGACCCACACCATCTCATCACTTATATGAGCCACATTAACAAGTTTGTAGACGACATGAAAATATTTGAAACCAATACAAGTCATGATTGAGGGCCTTACGACTAACACCCCTTCAGACAAGTCACAACAGGGTAGATCTGATTGAAATATTCACAATCTAAAACTGGAAGGAAAACTTGAACAACAGGACATTTGTTTGTGATTTCAGGCACCACCAACACGAGAGGACAACTACACACACACACACACACACACATAGATAGATAGATAAATGAATAGATAGATAGATAGATAGATAGATTAAAACAGTTCCTCCCCACCACACTTCATCGCCACAACAGCACCAGTAACCTCTCGGGGTACGAGAAAAAAAACATTAATATTCAAACATTTAGAGAGAAATTAATATTGATAGATGAGGCTGTCAGGTCCGGCACAGGAATGAAAAAGAAGGATAATTTAATTGGATTTATTTTGTTTATTTAGAAGGTGAACATAATGTATAGTATTAAAACTTATGTTTCTGCCACACGAGTCAATGAACTGCACTTGCAAGCACAGTTTATTGAGGAAAATATAATATTATTTCAATTTACCTTTAACAAAAATAGTAGCGTAACATAGTATTGGATATAAATGAAAATATCACCTATGACAGACCACACAGAACCTAACCTAACCACACAGTTTAATACGTATATAAAGATGTACTAATATAAACAAAATGCTTAATGGTCCTGCTTACGTTGACGCGATATATTTCAGAGTTTGGGTAACTTTTCCTGGTTCTTGCCCGACACCAATACAGCGCCCAGACACCTTCACTTGTTCCTCGCCCGCGACCCAAGGCAGTACGTCATGGTCACACCGACGATTGTAAGAGTCTGGGTCTGTGTTTCGTTTATGACCTTGGTGATAGACGGGGGAGAGACGTCTAGCAGCGATGACAGAGGTAAGTTGTAGTGGTGTAGGAGTGGTGGTGATGATGGTGGTGAGGTGGTGTGGTGGTGATGATGGTGGTGAGGTGATGTGGTGGTGAGGTTGGTGGTGATAAGGTGATGGTGGTGTGGTGGTGAAGTGGTGGTGATGATGGTGGTGATGTTGGTGTGGTGGTGTGGTGGTGGTGATGTGGTGTGGTGGTGATGATGGTGGTGAAGTGGAGTGGTGGTGATGTTGGTGGTGAGGTGGTGTGGTGGTGTGGTGATGATGTTGGTGGTGATGGTGGTGTGGTGGTGATGATGGTGGTGAGGTGGTGTAGTGGTGGTGTGGTGGTGATGATGGTGGTGAGGTGGTGTGGTGGTGTGGTGGTGATGATGGTGGTAAGGTGGTGTGGTGGTGATGATGGTGGTGAGGTGGTGTAGTGGTGGTGTGGTGGTGATGATGGTGGTGAGGTGGTGTGGTGGTGTGGTGGTGATGATGGTGGTGAGGTGGTGTGGTGGTGATGATGGTGGTGAGGTGGTGTGGTGGTGATGTTGGCGGTGATGATGGTGGTGAGGTGGAGTGGTGGTGTGGTGGTGATGATGGTGGTGAGGTGGTGTGGTGGTGATGATGGTGGTGAGGTGGAGTGGTGGTGATGTTGGTGGTGATGTTGGTGGTGAGGTGGTGTGGTGGTGAGGTTGGTGGTGATAAGGTGATGGTGGTGTGGTGATGAAGTGGTGGTGTGGTGGTGAAGTGGTGGTGATGAGGTGGTGATGCTGGTGTTAGTGATAGTGATGGTGATAGTGGTAATGGTGGTGATTGTGGTGGTTGAAGTTATATTACAAGCAAAAAAAACAAATGAGTCTAAAAAACATGAGTGAGGTATTCTGGTCTCCTGGGCTAGACACTGAGGGAGGGAACGAAGGGAGAGTGATCAGGTGGACGAGGACTGTGGTGTTGGTTGTGGGCGTCACGGCAGGAGCAGAGAGGCGGGCGTGAAGGAGGTGGGCAATCTGGGAACGATTTCTGAGGTGTGTGGTGGAAAGGTGGGGGGGGGGTTAGAGGAGGAGCCTGTGGGGGAGGAGCCTAGAGGGGGAGGTTGGAGGAAGAGCCTGGAGGGGGAGCCTTAAGGGGGAGGTTGGAGGAAGAGCCTGGAGGAGGAGCCTTAAGGGGGAGGTTGGAGGAAGAGCCTGGAGGGACAGGTGACGTCATATACTCTACATTTAGTCGTGTTATTCTACTCCAGTTATGTGTAATCTACCCTTGAGGATTGTTCATCTACTCAAAACATAATTAAAATCTACCCTAACTCATGATCTACTCTCAACTCTATCAAGTACCTCTTAACTAACTACTACTACTACTACTCTCAGCTCTATCAACTACCTCTTAACTAACTACTACTACTACTACTCTCAGCTCTCCATGTGGTGGGTCTGGTGGACGCTGAGACCGTGGCTGAGAAGTACTTCCTTCACTCAGCGTGTAGACTCAAGTATCCAAGTGTTAAGGTGAGTCTAAGTGTATCTTTAAGGTGAAGTGTGTTGTGTGTGAGGACAGACAGACAGACAGACCCAGAGACAGAGTGAGACAGACAGACAGACAGACAAACAGACAGACAGACAGACAGACAGACAGACAGACAGACACTCCTTCAAAATAAAAAATAAATAAATAAAAAAGTCCCGTTATAAGCCTCCACTCCATGGCCCCTCGTCAACTTCTCCTCATAAGGATGGATGGCCATTTGAATCCTCTCCTTCCCTGGCAGATGATGAGGTCTTGGTGTCCTTCAGGGAGATATGAGGAGGACTCAAGGCTCAAGGACCATCTCGAGAGCCTACCTGAGGAGGACCTTGTTATCGTCACTAATTTGTGAGTAATATTTCAAATTTTTTCCTGGTTTTTCTTTCTCTCCTAATTATTGGTTTTTTTCTATACGTATCGGGTTGTTTTTGTGCTCTTTCTAAATCGGCTTTTCTATTATCTCTAATTCGGCTTTTTTATTCTCTCGAAATCGGCTTTTTTGTCCTCAATAAATCGACTTCACTTTCCTCTCTTCATCGACCTCTTGTCCTCTGACACTCGGCTTTTTCTCTTCACTAAAACAAAAACTTATCCGATATCCCGCTTTCTGTCCTCTCGATATCGGCTGATGAATTTTATGAGTATCGGATCCACAAGTTTCCGCATAAAGTGACCTTTTCCTCTCCTGGTGACATATGGGTTAATAATCTGCCTATCGAGAGAGAGAGAGAGAGAGAGAGAGAGAGAGAGAGAGAGAGAGAGAGAGAGAGGAGGGGACATCAAACAACATAAGAATAACACTGAGACTCTGCCTAACCTAACCTAACCTAACCTAACCTACAGTAGATGCGTTCCTTCATATATAAGCTAAATCATTACAACTGTCGAATATTAATTAATTTTACCTGTGTGTGTGTGTAAGTGTGTGTGTGTGTGTGTGTGTGTGTGTGTGTGTGTGTGTGTGTGTGTGTGCAGGTGACGCTACAGGCACTAGTTGGCACCTTCACCGCCTGCCTCAGACAAGGTCAGGTGAAGACGAAGAAAGCAGCTTTAGTAAATTGGCTCTTAAGATGGAGGTGTTGGCCCGGGAGGAGAAGGAGGAGGAGGAGGAGGAAGAGGTGAGGAGAGGAGAAACAGGTGGAGGAGGATTAAGAGAGAGGTGAGGGGAGGGGAAGGAGAAGGAAAATGACATGGATGAGAATGACGAAGAGAGAGGAGGAGATAGACAAGATAATGAGAGGATACCCACAAGACAGACGAAAGAATGAAGAGGAGAAGAGAGACACAAGAGAAGAGAACAGAAGACTTAGAAAAACCATCAAAACAATAAACATAAACAACAAGAGAACAAGAGAAACAAAAGAAAAGGAAATAAACGAAAAGAAGAAATTATAAGATCATCAACGTCATCAAAATTCTCCAGGAAACAAGTGACAACCACATCAATCTCGGAGGAGTGTATCAGGGGGTACTCGACCCTCCTATGGTGATGACCTGACGTAACTGGTCCCCTTATATTGGTGTTGGAGAGGAGGAGGAGGGTAGGGGGAGGGTAGGGGAGGGGAGGGGGAAGAGGGTGAGGAGGAGGAGGGTGAGGAGAAGGAGGAAGAGGAGAGACAGAGAGAGAGAGAGAGAGAGAGAGAGAGAGAGAGAGAGAGAGAGAGAGAGAGAGAGATACCTTTCATGTTTTGCTTCTCCACTACAGACGTGATGAGTTTGTTTACCTTCTGGCCACCTATGATGACGTCAGAAGACAGCTGATCGACACTGACCAATCACTGATCGTGGCCGACCTGTCACTCATAGACACGACTGAGGGGGAGAGAGGCGGAGAGGAGGAGGAAGAGAACGAGAAGAGAGGCGGAGAGGAGGAGGAGGAAGAGAACGAGAAGAGAGGGGGAGAGGAGGAGGAGGAAGAGAACGAGAAGAGAGAGGGAGAAGAGGAGGAGGAGGAAGAGAACGAGAAGAGAGGGGGAGAGGAGGAGGAGGAAGAGAACGAGAAGAGAGGGGAGAGGAGGAGGAGGAAGAGAACGAGAAGAGAGGGGGAGAGGAGGAGGAGGAAGAGAACGAGAAGAGAGGGGAAGAAGAGGAGGAGGAAGAGAACGAGAAGAGAGGGGGAGAGGAGGAGGAGGAAGAGAAAGAGAAGAGAGAGGGAGAAGAGGAGGAGGAAGAGAACGAGAAGAGAGGGGAAGAAGAGGAGGAGGAAGAGAACGAGAAGAGAGGGGGAGAGGAGGAGGAGGAGGAAGAGAACGAGAAGAGAGGGGAAGAAGAGGAGGAGGAAGAGAACGAGAAGAGAGGGGGAGAGGAGGAGGAGGAAGAGAACGAGAAGAGAGGGGAAGAAGAGGAGGAAATAATAAAGGAAAAACAAGAGAAAGAGGAGAAGAACGGAAATAGAGATGAAGATAATTATAAAGAGGAAGAGAATGAAAGAAAAGAAGTCGAGGAACCAGAAGACGAAGGAAAAACAGGAAATAAAAACAAGACGAAAAAATATAAAAACGAAAAGAAAGAAGAGAAAAAGGAAAGTAAGATGATAAAGATGGAAACAGGGAAATCATCTGATAACATTAGTGCAAATGAGAAACATGAGATAAATGAGATGGGAGGTGAGAATGAGACTCATGACCCTGATGACGAGGGAGGAGAGAGAATGGAAGAAGAGGCAGAGAGACGTAAGCCAGTCGATGAAGAAGAAGAGAAGGAGGAAGAGAAAGAGGAGGAGGAAGAGAAAGAGGAGGAGGAGGAGGAGGAAGATAATATCGTTCGACGTGTATTGAAAGGTAAGAATTTCTCGATGATTTGTTATTACTTAGTGTATATATTTATTGACAGAGAGAGAGAGAGAGAGAGAGAGAGAGAGAGAGAGAGAGAGAGAGAGTTAATAAGAATCATAAAACAAAAGACGATCATCATATAAGAGTTTACCGCCACTATTGAAGAGTTTTATATTGGTGTCTCTTGTGCACTGGAGGGTCGAGGAATTCGTTCATTAATCACATTCCTGGAGTTTATACTTTAATTAGTCTCTCGGGAAGATCTAAATTCAGTTCTAACTTCACGGGAGACGAAAATTCCTTTATATATTGTTACAGACCAGATGATATAAGATTTATTTCAAAACTGGTTGACTTATGTTACGATGTGTGGGAGGTGGCGGTGTCTTAGTTATGTGCAGTAAATTATTGTTTGGTTTAAAAATCATCTCTGTATTGTGTGGAAAGACGTCAGCTGTTGGAACACACACACACACACACACACACATTACTTACATCGTTACACATAATCCAATACATTATCTCACCGCCTCTAAACACAATACTAATAAGAGCTTATATAAATATAATTCATAATACAGAATCACTTTGTACTCATTGCGATAATTAATTACCTAGATTATGTACATTCACCTATGACCCAATTAAGTTGATTAAATATTTAGGTAATTAAAGATAGACTATGTGATAATTACCTATAATTACCCTTGGTTAATTATTCTTTCGTTGGTTTTAATTGGTTGTGTTTATATTTGGCTTTTAAATCCAACCAATCACGATTGTTTTTATCTGTTCTAATCTCAGCCAATCAAGTGCGTGATTATTTGTATTACGAATTTCCCTAGCCAATCATTGACGTTTAATGGCTGGCCAAATATTCCTTCAACCAATTACCATTTTATCCCTGTCACCTAATGATATCAAACGAGTGAGTGAGTGAGTGAGTGAGTGAGTGAATTACGTCATCAGCCAATCAAAACTCGCAAACAGTGCTAATCATTCTCTCTCCCCCTCCTACCCTAACCCCCCCCCCCCCACCCCACTACAGGAGGAACTGTGATAGGTCGGGTCGGGTCACTCCTGAAGGCGCTGAGGGAGGGATCAGCCAATACCCAGGAGGTCATCCGGGACACTACTGCCCAGCATGTTGTCTACGGTAACAGGCAAAGAGGTAGGTCATGGGGTGAAGAGGGGAGGTCATGGGGTGAAGAGGGGAGGGTAAGTTATGGGTGAGGTGGGGAGAGTAAAGTCAGAATCAACACATGTTCGGTGATGTTCCTTTTTTTTTCGTTTTCTTCTTTTTGTTCCTCTTCTATCTCAATGTCTCAAGAATTTTCTCCCGTTTTTTTCTACTTCCCCATGCTCCTCTCTCTCTCTCTTTCTCTCTCTCTCTCCCTCTCTCTCTCTCTCTCTCTCCAGGCCGTATTACCTGGAGTTACACTTAGGATCCCGTATATTCGCCAGGCTTCAGCAGAGACTCTCAACTACAGCACCAACTCCCACACAGCGAACATCTCCAACAACTAATCTTCTCAGCGAATACACCAGGTTTATTTAGTAGTTTTTATCCACCCTCTCCTCTCAGCGAAAGTCTCTCCATATATTTTCCTCAATTTTATATGTTTTTTGCTTTCCTTTCCTCTGCTTTCCTCTGCTTTCCTTTCCTTTCCTTTCCTTTCCTTTCCTGTCCTTTCCTTTCCTTTCCTCCTCTTGGTAATACGTCCTTCACGCCTGACCAACACTCCCAAGCAACAAACGCTCCCCAGAATACGGTTTTGGAGCGAAATCAATACCCGAAATGCGTTCTTGTATGGCCGCTGGTGAGGTCCGGGAGATTACTTCTCTTATATACCACTGGACATGACTTTAAGCCTCATAGAAGGAATGAGTCTCACTGAACCCATTCTTATCCAGGTAAAAATATCACTTAGGTTCTTGTATCACGGGAAGGGAAGAAGTATTCACACTTCACGGGCCAAAAAATATGTTTTAAAAGACCTTATTTCACTTATTTTTTTTCCTTCGTGATCGTAAATCTTCTCCTGTGTTGAATTGACCTTCTACTGACATCTATACACACGCGTATAAAGTATTGGTTGTTGGTAATACTCAAGATGCTTAAGTCAAGATGCATATAATACACTCGGAACAGGATATTGTTATGTTATTTAAGTGAATGATGGGAGAGAGAGAGAGAGAGAGAATAAATTAAAGTGAATAAAAAAAGAGTGTGAATGACAGGAGAGAGTCTGTGTAAGGCTCAGAGGCTCAGACCATCCCCTCCCATACCGGTAAAAGATTCTGAATAAAAAAGAGAGAAAACTTCTATTTAACAGGAAACGCTCGACACAACTTAAAAAGACCAACACGGCTTTTCCTGTACACCTGGAGGATACGACTAGGTATAGGTGAAGTAAAGGCAGCCGTAACTCTGTAAACAAAACACAATCGCCTCTGAGTCTATAAACAAAATGCTGTTGCCTCTGAGTCTATACACAAAACTCTATCGCCTCTGCGTCTATAAACAAAACACAATCGCCTCTGTATAAAAGAAATCAACACACAATATATTACCTTACCACAGAGAGCCGAGATATCACAGTGTATTCGTCTGAAGCTTAACAATATTTTCCCCAATTTCTTCTAACAAATTTACTTTCATATATTGTTTCTAAATTGTTCTACTGGGACGCTCGACAGGGTTCCTCTATATGCTGGTGGTGTGTGTTGGCCGGTAGGGGGCAGTACATGACACTTAAGGGGTCAGCCATCACAGGTTTAACTTAAGCACGACACTGATTTTGTTTACTTCCGGAAATACACTATGAATATTTTCTATACACACAGATATACACATAAATCTATATACACTCAGATCTATACACACACAAAGTCTCCACAAGTAAGGTCAGGTGGTCAGGTCAATCTATACGTGTGTGTGTGTGTCTGTCTGTCTCACTTCACTATTAGACGATCACTCGCACACTAACCACCACACACAACACACCTAGCCTTAACTACCCAACAGCCTCATTACAAACAACCCGGTCGTCTCAACAATCATTTATCTGTAACTTGGATTCATAGATTACTTTAGTATTTGTTGTTTAAGTTAACCTAACATAACCTAACCTAACCCCGCAGGTAGTGTTAGGGTGTATAATAATCAGGTGACTAAAGCTTGGAGAGAGAGAGAGAGAGAGAGAGAGAGTCTTCATGTAATCCAAATTTTATTATAATTCCTTCAATAACATCATGTCTCCATCTCCATTTGCTTTCATTTCTAATTATTTTTATTCCTTCTCTTACCCATTCCTTCCTTCCTCCCTTCCCTCTCCACCAGGAAACTTGGTAACGACTCTGCCACTACGAGTTGAGTTCACACCTGAAGGGGGCGCTGAAGGGGACGTGACTCGGCCCTTCCTCGTGTTTAATAAGGAGGATGGGATGGACTTCTACAACCTGATAGAGGGGGTGGGGGAGGGGCGAGAGGCGTGTCCCTACACCACCCACGCCACGCCCACTTATGTGAGTCCCCTAAGCTGATTGGTTGATTAGAATATGACGCTTTGGTTTTGTTATACATACATACATACATACATACATACATACATACATACATACATACATACATACATACATACATACATACATACATACATACATACATACATACATACATACATACATACATACATACATACATATATACATACATACATACATACATACATACACTTGTAAAAAAAACTTTCATCCTCCTTACCTCCCTTATCTCCCTTACCTACCTCCCTTACCTACCTCCCTTACCTACCTCCCTTACCTCCCTTACCTCCCTTACCTACCTCCCTTACCTCCCTTACCTCCCTTACCTACCTCCCTTACCTCCCTTACCTCCCTTACCTACCTCCCTTACCTCCCTTACCTCCCTTACCTACCTCCCTTACCTCCCTTACCTCCCTTACCTACCTCCCTTACCTCCCTTACCTCCCTTACCTACCTCCCTTACCTCCCTTACCTACCTCCCTTACCTCCCTTACCTCCCTTACCTACCTCCCTTACCTCCCTTACCTACCTCCCTTACCTCCCTTACCTCCCTTACCTACCTCCCTTACCTCCCTTACCTACCTCCCTTACCTCCCTTACCTCCCTTACCTACCTCCCTTACCTCCCTTACCTACCTCCCTTACCTCCCTTACCTCCCTTACCTACCTCCCTTACCTCCCTTACCTCCCTTACCTACCTCCCTTACCTCCCTTACCTCCCTTACCTACCTCCCTTACCTCCCTTACCTCCCTTACCTACCTCCCTTACCTCCCTTACCTACCTCCCTTACCTCCCTTACCTCCCTTACCTACCTCCCTTACCTCCCTTACCTCCCTTACCTACCTCCCTTACCTCCCTTACCTCCCTTACCTCCCTCCCTTACCTCCCTTACCTACCTCCCTTACCTCCCTTACCTCCCCTACCTACCTCCCTTACCTCCCTTACCTACCTCCCTTACCTCCCTTACCTCCCTTACCTACCTCCCTTACCTCCCTTACCTCCCTTACCTCCCTTACCTACCTCCCTTACCTCCCTTATCTCCCTTACCTACCTCCCTTACCTCCCTTACCTACCTCCCTTATCTCCCCTACCTACCTCCCTTACCTCCCTTACCTACCTCCCTTACCTCCCTTACCTACCTCCCTTATCTCCCCTACCTACCTCCCTTACCTCCCTTACCTACCTCCCTTACCTCCCTTACCTACCTCCCTTATCTCCCTTACCTACCTCCCTTATCTCCCTTACCTACCTCCCTTACCTACCTCCCTTATCTCCCTTACCTACCTCCCTTACCTACCTCCCTTATCTCCCCTACCTACCTCCCTTACCTCCCTTATCTCCCTTACCTACCTCCCTTATCTCCCTTATCACCCTTAGTTACCTTATCCACATGTCTCTTCCTACAGGATGAAGGACGCCCACGGGTGCTGGCGCTGCTCCTGCTGGGGGGGACATGGGCGCCCTTCCTGCAGGAGGTGTTGAAGGGCTTCGCTGCACAGGATTACCCCAAGGATAGAATGGACGTTTGGATACATGCTAAGGTAAGGAGTGGATAGATAGATGGAGAGATGGATAGGTAGATAGATGGATGGATATATATATATATATAGAGAGAGAGAGAGAGAGAGAGAGAGAGATTACCTGAATATATCCGGCGGAGGGAGGGGGGAGGGAGGGGGGTGGAGGGAGGGGGGAGGGAGGGGGAGGAGGGAGGGGGGAGAAGACAATGCTAGGAAAAATATATAAATGCATAAAATAAACGGAAATAAATCTATATTAGTCATCCCATAACACCACGTTCCGTTTTCTTTCACGATCAGGTACAGTACATGAATTATACCAGATTACAGTACATGAATTATGCCAGCTTACAGTACATGAATTATACCAGATTACAGTTCATGAATTATACCAGATTACAGTACATGAATTATGCCAGCTTACAGTACATGAATTATACCAGATTACAGTTCATGAATTATACCAGATTACAGTTCATGAATTATGCCAGATTACGTAATGATAACTGGCTGTTCTTTATTGATGACACTGTTATTATCACATATCAACCTTATTTGCTTGTTCATTTCTTTCACGTCATCTCGTTTTCTTTCAGACGGGACAACAGGAGAGGGAAATATCCAACTTTGTGAAGAAACATGGTGATGACTACTCGACCTTGGAGCTGGTTAATGATCTGGTGTTTGAGCCTCAGATGGTGAAGTAAGTGGCTAGTTGAAGGTAGTTAAGGGTAGCTAAGGGTAGTTAGTAGTTAAAGGTTGTTAGTAGGGTCAATACTGCACTCGACCGCTAGGGTGAACTAGGAGCGGCCGGGAATTGAAATACTGATACAGGAGACGAGCGCCGTTAGTAGTTAAGGGATAATGAGGTCCCCTTGTTAATAGGTTCATCTTCAAGGTTAATGGCAGTAACGGCACCCCTTCACCTCCCCCTTCATGACCGTCAGAGGGTGGGTCGTCTTCCTGACACAGCTACGCATGCGGGATAAATGGTAGAAATCTATGACGACGCTAACAAGGGCAATTATTAAGGCCCGGTGTGTGTGTGTGTTATAAGATCATCAAGTCTCTCTTACAGTCTCTTTACGTCTCTCCATTTAATTGATATAATAATTGTCTCTCAGGGATTCCTCACCCCTTTCTCATTTGTCTCTCTCTCTCTCTCAATTAAGCCTTGACTGTGTGTCGTGTCTCTCACCTCAGGACTGTCTCTTGATCCTCCCACGTCTCTCACAGTCTCGACGAGCTAACAAGGGGTGGACGAGGACGTATATTTATGGTATATATTGCAACTGTGTTCTCTCTCTCTCTCTCTCTCTCTCTCTCCATCTCTCTCTCTCTCTCTCTCTCTCTCTCTCTCTCGACTTGCCAATTGTTTCAGTCTGTGGGACCATTGACCAGCGACTCATGGTTGGTATTAACAAAGGTAGATGACAAAGGTAAAATGAAATAAAAACAAAAACAAAGAATAAGACCAAAATGATGTAAATAAGGCAGAACACAAACAACATTATGGAACCTTAAGTTTAATATAAATGACAATAGACCAAAGACAATAACACAGAATAAGTTAAACACACAAGTTGACCTGTTGTGTTACACTCTTGACTTCACCTACACACGACCTACACACGACCTACACACGTCCTACACACGACCTACACACGACCTACACACGACCTACACACGACCTACACGCCAACATTGTTATTGTTGCCGAGGTTTATTTTTGCCGCCTTATGTTATAAACGGGAAATTACTGCCACAGTGAGGGCGGTACAAGGTGACAATGGGTCAGGAGAGGTCAGGAGAGGTCACAAGGAGTCAGGGGAGGTCATAAGGGGTCAATAGAGGTCACAAGAGGTCAGGAGAGGTCATCAGCATAAGGGGTCATTATGCCAGTGATAGTTGACCTGGTGGTGACTCCTGTGTTGACACAGGGTCACATAAGGTCACACCACAAGGTCATGGAAGGTTACCAGTACATGGAGGCCTCGGGGTCGTTGCGCCAGTACATGGCTGACCTGGCGGTGACCTCGGGGTCATGGGCGGCCATCTTCTTCCAGTAATTGTCGGCCATCTTGGCGTAGTGAGGACTGCGGGTAGACATACGCTGATAGAAGAAGGCGGACTGGGCCATGGCCTCAGGGTCGCTGGAGGTGGCCTTGCGGGTCTCCATGGCCGCCTTGGCCGCTTCCTCAGGGTCCTCTACGGACATTATCCGCCAGTACATGGACGCTTTCGCAGACGCAAGCGGGTGCCGCCCGATCATGTGCCGCCAGTACATGGCCGCCCGTGTGGCGTTGTTGTTGACGACATCCTGGGAGGGGGTGAAATCTGGCGGCGCCTCCTCCGAGTCGCCTACCACCACGCCCACCATCACGCCCACCATCCCACACAGCAGCAGTCTGTAGGAAAAGGAATAAATCTATTTATTAATCATAAATCCTTAACACACACACCCACACACACACACACCACACACACACACACACACACCCACACACACACACACCCACACACACACACACCCACACACACACACACCCACACACACCCACACTGGGGCAGTATAGGTCAGTAGAGGCTCCATAGATCAAGGAGGATTTATTGCTCTCTGGACCACAAGACATTACTTAATTGGTGATCTATTCCAGTCAACATACGTCATTCTGAGTGGCTACTGGACTAGTCACGTGGCGAGTGTCTTAAGTGAGTGACGAGGCGAGTGTGTAAGTGTTCTTCACTACCATTATACATTGCGGTATCCATAAATCATATACATACATAATATTCTTTTCAAGTATTACACAATCATCAATATCAGAATGACTCACCTCTGGATTGTCATTATGTAAGATGGTGTTGGTGCTTCACACACACACAGACAGACAGGTAGCGGAAGACGACCGAGACACAGACAGACACGCTGTCGGATGCGAGACACTCCTGAATCCGCTGACTTTTATACCCCGCCTCACCTGCTGATGGGGGGGGGGGGGGGGCGGACAGGTGCCAAACGGGCTTTCATTAAAATCTGGTGAAATTTTTACCCCCAGTTGATGTTGTCAGTATCGTATGTCACCAATTATCGTGTCCTTAGTTGATAAAAAGTATCGTACATATTCTTCATGTTGTTGTACTTAGTGAAGTTGTCGTACAAGTGATGTAAACACTGATGTAGAATGAGACCTGGACCCCTCGGCCCCTTAGCGGGTAGGAGGAGTGAGATGCCCTCTAGTGAGGTGTAGGTCAAGTGTAGGATACGACCCAGGGAGGGAGGGAGGGAGGGAGGGAAGGGAGGGAAGGAAGGAAGGGAGGGAGGAGATGATAATTCTCCCGGTAAGGACGACGAACCTCACGCCTACCTGCCTCTGTCACCCTGACACACACACACACACACACCTATCCATGTACGCCATATACAGTACACTGTACCTAGCAACGTGAATATCCGTAGGAAAAAAATATGTGGGAGGAGTCGATTGTTAATAACAGACAGACAGACAATGTGTCGCCCAATTTCTCCCTCTTGACCCGGGAATTACACAACAGCTGTCAAGGTTCGATAAGATATGGAAAAAGTTTGACGTTGGTGAGTGTTTCCTCCAGACGTTATTTGTGCCAATCTGCTCCTTGCTTTATCCGGTTATCTCCTTTCTTCTTTCCTCCTTCTTTTTCTTCTTTTTCTTTTTCCTTTTTCTTCATCTTCTTCTACGTCTTCTAATTTTCTTCTTCCTCCTTTCTTCTTTCTTCAGTCTCTTTAGTTTCTTCTTCCCTTTATCGTCTCGGCACTTTATTTCTTTTTCGATCGGTTTGTTTCTTTCTCTCGCTCGTCTCTCCTTCTTTCTTAATCTTCTCCTCCAAGATTAGGTCCGTTACGCCTCACAGACTCTACTACTACTACTACTACTACTACTACTGCTGCTACTACTACTACTACGACCACCAGCAAGACGAGGGTGAAGAGTAAAAGAATGAGGAGGAAGAGGGAGGACGAGGAGGAAGAAGAGGAGGAAGAGGGGGAGGAAGAAAAGGAGGGTAATGGTTACAAATCACGGCAGACGTATCAGAGTAAACGGTAAAACTACTCGAAGTATATTTACACACACTGCCCCCCCCCCATTTACATCTCTCTCTCTCTCTCTCTCTCTCTCTCTCTCGGCTTTCTCTCGGCTTTCTCTCGGCTTTCTCTGGGAACACTAAAGTAGTACCAATGAGAAAGTACTGGAATGTGACCCTTAGTTATGATGCACACACACACACACACACACACACACACACACCAAACTGTATTATTCTGTGGTCAGTAGAGAGGGTTAATCTTCAGGTGAAATAAGCTGGGTAACTAATCTTCTGGTAAAATAAGCTAGGGTTGTCTAAGCTTCAGTAAAATAAGCTGGGGCTAATCCTTAGGTGAAATATGCTGGGGGTTAATCTTCAGGTGATCCGAAAACGTAATGGTAATGTGAAGTGGAAAAAAAAGTATGTTTTCTTTTTAACCAGAAGTTGGACAGTGACGAGAGAGAGAGAGAGAGAGAGAGAGAGAGAGAGAGAGAGAGAGAGCTACTTTCTACCATCAACAACGCGGAGAAACTGTATCATTTTTTCTACCAATTTTTTTTTGTTTCTGGAATTTTAGGCTAAATTCTTATCTTGGCACCGTTAGGGGTCACATAGTTAAGGTGACGCAGTTAGGGTGACACCTGGCCTCCTCAGTTCAGTGCAGATAAAAATGAAAAAATGTCTACCAGGGTGTTTAAAGAGAGAGAGAGAGAGAGAGAGAGAGAGAGAGAGAGAGAGAGAGAGAGAGAGAGGAAGAAAGAAAGAGAGAGAGAGGAAGAAAGAGAGAGAGAGGAAGAAAGCTGAGTGTAGTTACGGGTATTGTATAACAACTGGGCGTCCCCGTACCCATCCTTTGACCCTGTGGGAGGAGGAGGAGGAAGAGGGGGAGGAGGAGGTGGCTGGGGAAGAAGAGGAGGAGGAGTAGGAGGATAAGGAAGAGGAGGAGAAGGAAGAGGAAGAGGAAGAGGAAGAGGAGGAGGAGGAGTAGGAGGATAAGGAAGAGGAGGAGAAGGAAGAGGAAGAGGAAGAGGAGGAGGAGGAGGTGGCTGGGGAAGAGGAGGAGGAGGAGTAGGAGGAGAAGGAAGAGGAGGAGGAGGAGGAAGAGGAGGAGGAGGCTGGGGAAGAGGAGGAGGAGGAGTAGGAGGAGAAGGAAGAGGAGGAGAAGGAAGAGGAGGAGGAAGAGGAAGAGGAAGAAGAGTAGGAGGAGAAGGAAGAGGAGGAGAAGGAAGAGGAGGAGGAAGAGGAAGAGGAAGAAGAGTAGGAGGAGAAGGAAGAGGAGGAGGAAGAGGGGGAGGAGGAGGAGGAGGAAGAAGAGTAGGAGGAGAAGGAAGAGGAGGAGGAAGTGGGGGAGGAGGAGGAGGGGGAGGAAGTGGGCAAATGGGGTACAGGAAGGATATTAAGAGATGGAGGGAAGGTAAGGCAGAGGAAGTAAACGGAGAGAGAGAGAGAGAGAGAGAGAGAGACGGGAGGCTGATGGTAACTGAGATAACAAGGGGCGTTGTGCTAGTGTGGTCGACTTACCTGTGGAGGTGTGGAGGTGTGGAGTTGTTGAAGGTGTGGAGGTGTGGAAGGTGTGGAAGGGTGGAGGTATGGGGTGTGGAGTTGTTGAAGGTGTGAAGGTGTGGAAGGTGTGGAAGGGTGGAGGTGTGGAAGGTGTGGAGGTGTGGAGGTGTGGAAGTGGATAGAAAGGAAGTGGAGGGGGAGGGGAAATAGAAAAGAAAATGGGAGAGAGAGAGAGAGAGAGAGAGAGAGAGAGAGAGAGAGAGAGAGAGAGACAGAGGGGGGGGGGGAGGGGAGGCCATTTTGGTGAGTGGGAAGGTAGGAAGGAGATGGTGATTCACTCCTTGTGTAACTCATCCATACTGGGAACTGAGAGATGAATGAGGGGGGGGGGGTAGGAGGGGGGAGGGAGGGAAGGAGGAAGACGTGGAGGGAACATTGGGATGAGGGAAGGAGGGTGGGAGGGAGGGAAGGAAGGAGGGTTGGGAGGGAAGGAGGGTTGGAAGGGAAGGATGGTTGGGAGGGAAGGAAGGAACGAAGGAAGGGAGGGAGGGAGGGAGGGAGGGAGGGAAGGAAGGAAGGAAGGAGGGTGGGAGGGAAGGAAGGAAGGAGGGGGGAGGGAAGGAATGAGGAGGGAGGGAAGGAATGAGGGGGGAGGGAAGGAAGGAAGGAGGGAGGTAGGGAAGGAAGGAGGGAAAGATGGCGTGACTGTGTCTCACCTCTCCTTCATCCTCCTCAAGATACAACTAATGATTCACAATCTCATTTAGCATTTACTTTCATGGTGGTCTAACCTCACCCTACACACCTGTATACACACCTCCACCTGTATACACCCACAGAGTAATTACCGAAGAGTTCTCACCTTCCAATTACCTATAAGGTCCTGTTTTCCTTTGCCCTCCCGCCACTGTGCTGGGCAGAGGATGTAGTGTGTTGATACGTTACGGTATAGGTGTATGATCCCTTTTAGAGTCCTGAGGTGTATTGGCTTTCAGGGAAGGTGGAGGTGTGGGGAGAGGGGGAGGTGTGGGTGTGGGGAGAAGGGGAGGTGGGGGTCTAAAAAGGGTGGAGGGGTAAGGTATTCATCCCCACCTTCCCTGTGTACTATATTGGTGATGAATTCCAGGAAAGTAGAGCTTTGTGTACCAGGTCTTACCCAATACCTGTTGATGTAAGGTGTGTGTGGGCGGGGGTGGAGGAGGTGAGTGGGTGTGTGGAGAGGTAGTGGTGTGTGGGCGGGGGTGAAGGAGGTGAGTGGGTGGGTGGAGAGAGGAGTGGAGGTGAGGCTAGGGCAGGGACACGTAGGAGAAGAATGAGGAGGAAGAAGAGGGAAGTGTAAAACGTGAAGCCTGAAGCTGTCACCTACCATTAATACCCACCCCCCCCCCCCCCACAATGATGTAAATTTAACTCAAGACGAAGCACAGTGAATATATCTTTAAAGGCTCACAAGTTGTTGTCACTGGCACCAAATTTACACACTTGAGTTTATACAATACTAAGGACAGTGTGAAGATGAGGTGGAGGCACTTTGCAGGAGTTACCCCTTTGAGGTATCATTTGATTTTACATTTTCTATGTATTTATTCATTTTGCTTATCTGTGAGTCTTCCTCCACACTCTCTCTCCCTCTCTCCACACTCTCCCTCCCTCTCTCCACACTCTCCCTCCCTCTCTCCACACTCTCCCTCCCTCTCTCCACACTCTCTCTCCCTCTCTCCACACTCTCCCTCCCTCTCTCCACACTCTCCCTCCCTCTCTCCACACTCTCCCTCCCTCTCTCCACACTCTCTCTCCCTCTCTCCACACTCTCCCTCCCTCTCTCCACACTCTCTCTCCCTCTCTCCACACTCTCCCTCCCTCTCTCCACACTCTCCCTCCCTCTCTCCACACTCTCCCTCCCTCTCTCCACACTCTCTCTCCCTCTCTCCACACTCTCCCTCCCTCTCTCCACACTCTCCCTCATTCTTCTCAGAGATGGTCAAAGGGGCACTCCTCTAGATCTATCCTTAATGAATTTCTCTTTGACGTCTTATTTTGTACGTGAGAGAACATGAACTATACAAGATGGACCATCCGCTCGAGCTTGAGGCGTTTACGAGTCAGCCCAGGGTGTCAGCTAGTTCCGTGGGCCTGACATCACTTAACACACACAGGTTGAAGGAGTCAGCCCAGGGTGTCAGCTAGTTCCGTGGGCCTGACATCACTTAACACACACAGGTTGAAGGAGTCAGTCCAGGGCGTCAGCTAGTACCGTGGGCCTGACATCACTTAACACACACAGGTTGAAGGAGTCAGTCCAGGGCGTCAGCTAGTACCGTGGGCCTGACATCACTAAGAAGGAACAAATAGATCTCCCAGCAGTTTAGTATAGTCTGCCCCGTAATGTCCTCCATTTTCTACTAACACACCCCATGAGACGCCTTAATTAACACTTACTGATTAAAACACAAAGAAAAACAAAAGAAAGTCGAAATTAAAACCGCGGTAATTAAAACTTTGATTAAAATTACGAAAGAAACTTGAAAACAAACTCTTGATTGACTGGAGAATGCCAAAACTTTTCGACCAATCAGAATCTAGAAGGTATAAAGACTTCTGACCAATTACAATGCAGTATAAGTGACGATATATATAGCACACTTTAAAATACTTAGAACATTTTACAGTTATTTATTTATTGAACGAAACTCTGTGATATTTGCTATAGATAATGGTTAGCTTAGGTTAGGTTACCGTTATGGTGGTTAATTAATAATCATATAAATAATCCTAGGTGTCTAATCTTCAGGTGATCCCAAATAACACATCATTATAGCCAGGTGTTCACCCTCAGGGACAGGTGTGACGCTGTGAGGTGTGCCTTCCTGGTGATGATGGAGCCTCAGGTAGTGTTAGAGGACCCTACCACCATCTCCTCCCTCATCGCCTCCGACGTGTGAGTTACGACGTCAATAGTATCATGACGTCAGTAGTATTATGACGTTAGTAATATTGTGACGTTGATGGTATGAGAGTTATGACGTCAGTAGTATTATGAGTTACGAAGTCAGTAGTATGGAATAATTAATAGAAAATAAATAATAGTAATAGTAATAATTAACTCTTGATGAACGAGAAACAACTACAGCTTGAACACAGCACCTTCTTCGCCTTCTACAGGTCAGTGGTGGGTCCCCTCCTGAAGCGTAGAATGACTGGTGAAGGAGGTGAGGTCAACTTTGTCCTGAGTGATGACTCCGGCGAACAGTGGGACAAAATCATACGCCGACGCATCTTCAAGTAGGTAGTGTAGTGTAGTGTAGTGTAGTGTTGGTTCACAAATGACTGAGAGACTACTGCTGAGGTAATGACTGAGAGACTACTGCTGAGGTAATGACTGAGAGATCGACGTCCCGCTTTTTCCTGTTAGTCTTACTGGCCGCCGGGACACCTGCTTACTCCTGCAGATTGTGGGTCATTACACCTTCCTGGCGGGTCTCCAACACACCTACGAGTTTTCCCATTGTCAACAAGAACACCTGATCGTGTCCTCGCCTCGGTGATGGGTGTAAGCAAGAGTTAGTGTAGGAGAAGTGAACTCGGTCCTACACCCAGACCTAATCTAACACTACCCTACCCTACCCTAACACTACCCTACCCTAACCTTTCTACCCTAATCTAACACTACCCTACCCTAACACTACCCTACCCTAACACTACCCTACCCTACCCTACCCTAAGCTAACCGTACCTTAACCTACCCAACCCTACCCAACCCTACCCTTCCCTACCCTACCATACCCTACCACCACAGGTAACATTAGGGTGTTTAATCATCACGTGAAATAAGGTGAGGGGCCTTATCTACAGGTAACCCGAGCCTCACTACCTGACGTGTTCTACCACTGTTGATCTTCCTGCAGGGGGACGCTAAGGGTGCAGGAGATACGAAGCTTCCGGGTGGTGAGGAAAGACGTGATGTTTGACTTCCTACTAGGGGAGAAGGTGAGAGAGAGAGAGAGAGAGAGAGAGAGAGAGAGAGAGAGAGAGAGAGAGAGAGAGGACAATAAGAAGGGGGAGGAGGAGGAGGAAGAGAAGGAGTCGAAGAAGGAGAAGAAAAAGAAGAAGAAAAAAGTGAAAGAGAGTGAATGAGAGGGAGAGAAAATGACGAAAATATATTGAAAAATCCCATCATATTTCAACCTAACCTAACCAAACTTTACCTGAGTCACAATATCACACAGGTGGACCACTACATCAACACCATAACACAACCCGGATTGTATCTTGACCGTTTGGGCTACGAGGAAGGAAAACTCCACCCGGATTTATGGGGCCTGGCGCACAACTGGATCCTCTGGCAGCGACGATACCTCCATCCTGACCTGCTGAAGATTATTGGCAAAAAGATGGTGCCTGAGACGGTGAGGAGAGAGAGAGAGAGAGAGAGAGAGAGAGAGAGAGAGAGAGAGAGAGAGAGCATCAGGTTAATCAAGATGGCGTAAAAGGATAAGAACAGGAATGAGAGGGCGAGTGAGAGGGCGAGTGAGAGGGCGAGTGAGAAAAGAAAGGGAAAACAATGAGAAAAGGGAGAGGGGTGATTGAGAACGTCTTGGGAAGTGACCTCTTGAATGACCCTAAAGTGAAGATTGAGTATGTATGTATGTATGTATTTAATATATGTATGTATTTAATGTATGTATGTATGTATGTCTCTCACCTGTTATTCCTCCCTCAGGTGGGCCCTTACTTGTATTACCTGCCCTTCTTCAGTGAACGCTTCTGTCAAGATATCATAGAAGAGGTGGAACACTTTGGTCAATGGCAAGACAAGGACAAAGTGAGTCGTGAGTCATTTTTAGTCGGTGGTGAGTCATTAGTGTATGTCTGTATGTATGACTAAATATACTTATTGTAATAACTTCCTTCATAGTTTAGTTCTTTGTTACTTTAATAATACGAAGGACCATTTAAACTTTTTGTGTATCTTACTTGTGTCTCCTACCTGTGTCTCCTACCTGTGTCTCTTACCTGTGCCTCTCACCTGTGTCTCGTACCTGTGTCTCGTACCTGTGCCTCTCACCTGTGTCTCGTACCTGTGTCTCTCATCTAGCTCTCTGTAACTAACTAACTGACTGAATCTAACTGGACTGACTGTGCCTTCACGCTTTGTTTCTGAGGAGTTCTCACCTGTATGACGTCACGGTTTGTTTACAGGACGACCGGGAGGAGGAGGCTCATCGCTACACCAGCACCAACATTAACCTGAGCCAGATCAACTACTTCACTCAGTACAACCTTCTTATAAACACGGTGAAGAAGGTGAGAGAGAGAGAGAGAGAGAGAGAGAGAGAGAGAGAGAGAGAGAGAGAGAGTGAGAGAGACAGACAGAGATCTCAACCTAATTCCATCTGTTCAATCAAACAGCAAAAGAGATCAAAGGAGAAGATAATAAAAGGAAAGAAAGAAGAAGATTAAACACAGGGAGAACAGGCAAGGATAATAACCCAGATGTAGTGAATGAATGATAAGAAGGGAGAAGGAGAGAAAGGAGGATTATCTTATTTATCAGTTGTTTCTTAGTTCCTCTTTCGTTGTCATGAGAAGCAAGGAAGAGGATTAAATTGTTTATTGATCTGTGTTTGGCTTTGTTCTTCTTCTTTTCTCTCTCTCTCTCTCTCTCTCTCTCTCTCTCTCTCTCTCTCTCTCTCTCTCTCTGTAACCAAACTAAATTTAATCAAACCTAATCTAACCTAAAACTAACTTAATCTAACCTCTAACACAAGTATTAACCCCTGTGACACTACCACTACTACCACCACCAGGAGCTGCTGGACACACTCTACAGCTACAGGTCGCTGGGTTACGGGAACCTGGTGTTTGTGTTAAAGTATGAGAGCACAACACACTATAACACCTTCAAGTATCACCTAGATGGCGCCACCTACACCTTCAACATCGCTCTCAATAACAACTTTACGGTGAGTTATGGTGGACTCTTTATGGTGGGTTATGAGTGGTGGGTTATGGTGGGTTCTCTACAACAGGCTCTATACATCAAGCATCTAATAATTCAATATCCCCAATTCATTCTATCTACAAAATCGTCTATAAAACAAATGTTCCTACACGGACCACCTACAGGGAGGCGGACTACAGTACAGGATGGGTAACGCAAACTTCGGTGAGGAACGAGAGATCTGGGTGAACCACAACAGGACGGGGTGGGCGTTGGTACAGCCAGACCGTCCTATGCACCTCCACCACGGGATGCCTCTCAAGTCGGGCCAACGCTACGCTCTCATCTCCATCGTGGATACTAGTGATGCTGGCTGTATGGGTGGGCCTAAGTGGACCTGATTGTTTTGTTGTGATGTAGGTAGGAACGGTGAGTGGACGATTGGATGGGTTGGTGGACGTTTGCCTGGGCTAGTAACTTTATATAAAGAAAAAAGGACATAATTTCTATCATTACGTTTACCAAATATATAAAATTCCTTGTACGTATTAAATGTTTCATCTGAATAAAATAAACTTTGAATTTCTATTTGTTTTTCTTAATGAGTTTGTGGACGTACAGAGTTAGGTTAGGTGTTGGCGGCCAGTAAACCAAACTCTGTGGACTAAATTACCTCACACCTGTGTTACCTGAGGTCAGCGGCTTAAATTGATTACCTTTTTTCTCACCTCAGGTTAATTACACGAGAGAGTGAGACAAGATTTAGACCACAACTGAGCAACACGATACAACACGGAGGAAAATCTTATATATAAACATAATTTTAGTTAATATATAATTCAAGACAATTAAATATAAGATTATTTATGATTATTGATGTAAGAGAAACAACAACTGTAGTTAGAACGGTAGACACGACGCCTTGGCTTAGATACAAGGTAAGGTAAGGTAAGGTAGACTTTAGACCAATTAGGAACCGAGAGAATACAACTCCACTACAACATCGGCTAATTCACTTAAGCTTCCCAGACAACAGTAATATGGTAATAGAGCCTAAGAGGACTTTACTATTATAAGATAACATCACATAACTCCTCACTTCACATCTCTGCGTCACTGTGTACTCACGACAATGATAACCAGACACGGTAAGGCAGCAGCGGCGGTGGGTAAGAGTTCTGTTTAGATCACTGTGATACACTTGTACTCTCCCCTATAGGGTACACACCGGGTATATATGACTATGGTAGGTCAAGGAATTATGGGTAATATCACAGTAGCAAGTTTTGATTGGCTACCATCCGTCCCAGCTGATAGTTTGTCTCCTGATTGGTGTAAACTCACTGTGACGATTAACCCACAACCAAACCACCTTCCTTGACCGTAATGGTTGTTGTACCAGCAGTCAGGTACGGCTGCCTTAAGGCGGAGTACAACACATAACAGAAATACGTGACGTAACAAACAACACAGATTAATGTTATCCAGATTTATTCCGATAACCGGGTTTAGAGAGACAGTACAGGGTGGCTCAAGACTTTGTATCTACGAGGTTGACGTCGGATACAGCCATTTTGTCTCGTGTTCATAGGTGTTTGTGTATATACAAGTATTCAGGCCAAGGCAATCACCTGTGTCAGCTGTCAAAGCTTTAACCCAGATATTTGACCTATTTTTACACGAGGGATTTGTTTTATTAGATACACTGTACAAGTAAATATAGATCACATGAAGATTACCCACCAACTTATTTCACCTGATGATTAAACACTTTATCGCTACCTAGGGGGTTAGGTTAGGTTAGGCCGCCAGCCAATATTTGTATGACCCGCTCTCAGTACGGCGGATAATGACGAAGAGAGAGAGAGAGAGATGGAAGAAAGTAGGACTCTCACTTCTCCGCCTGTGTAAGGAACATGAAATCATCAAACTCCTCAAAGGTCCTTGGTGACTCCTTTAGGATCTTGACGGAGGACCTGAAGGACTCTGAGGTCCCTCATGGAGAGTAAACAAGGGGCGCAGGCTTGTGAGGTCCCCGGGGAGGTGCAGGGTGTTGGTGTGTGTTGTGGGGAGGTGCAGGGTGTTGGTGTGTGTTGTGGGGAGGTGCAGAGGGACGGTGTGTGTTGTGGGGAGCTGCAGAAGGATGGTGTCTGTTGTGGGGAGGTGCAGGACGGTGATGCGTGTTGTGGGGAGGTGCAGGATGATGGTGTGTGTTGTGGGGAGGTGCAGGACGGTGATGTGTGTTGTGGGGAGGTGCAGGACGGTGATGTGTGTTGTGGGGAGCTGCAGAGGGATGGTGTCTGTTGTGGGGAGGTGCAGGACGGTGATGTGTGTTGTGGGGAGGTGCAGGACGGTGGTGGTGTGTGTTGTGGGGAGGTGCAGGATGATGGTGTGTGTTGTGGGGAGGTGCAGGACGGTGATGTGTGTTGTGGGGAGGTGCAGGACGGTGGTGGTGTGTGTTGTGGGGAGGTGCAGAGAGGTGATGTGTGTTGTGGGGAGGTGCAGGACGGTGATGTGTGTTGTGGGGAGGTGCAGGATAAGCCTTTTCTCGGGTCATCGTTGTCTTGGGAGCAGATACACGCACAGGGACCTCCTCTTCAGTGCCTCCTGCAGTAGTAGGTGAAGAGGAGAGACCTGACGGAGCAGCAGGTGACCCGAGGACGTAGACGGCAGCAGAAGAGGTAGGGATTTGGGTGTCTTCTCCAGCAGGCAGGGGGCGGGTGTTAGCTGAAGCAAGCAGAGGCGCGTTAGGAGTGGAGGCGTAGCTGGATCTGATGCGTAAAGCTGAAGCAGGTATGGGACGAAGAGCAGTAGCAGCAGGCGAGGTAGAAGCAGCAGGAGCGGCAACAGAAGCAGTGATTCGCCTGGCGTTAGAGTGAGCTTCTGAACCGTCAGCTGTAAAGGTAATTTAGTTGTTTATTAAGGAATATTAGGGGTGACTGATAAGGTCTCTCTCTCTCTCTCTCTCTCTCTCTCTCTCTCTCTCTCTCTCTCTCTCTCTCTCTCTCTCTCTCTCCTGTGGTATTGTGGTAGAGTTACGTACCATCACCGTGTCCGTAACCGCCGGCAGTGTGTCCGTGTTGGCTCTTGTAGTGGTCATCCTTGGAGTGATGACCCTTAGAGTGGTCGTCCTTGTAATGGTGGCCCTTGGAGTGGTCATCCTTGGCGTGGTCGTCCTTGGCGTGGTGGTGACCCTCATCAGCGTGGAAAGAGCTGTGGTCGTCGCCGTTGGAGTCGTGGTAACTGTACACGTAGAAGTCATCGAAAAACTGTTTATTGTCGTAGTTCTCGTCTACGTGGTGATCGTTCTTGTATCCCTGGAGAGAGAGAGAGAGAGAGATCAGTCAACACAGATAATCATAACAACTACCTCATTCTACCTCATAAAACAAGTAATAATGGCCGGGTAATTCCCTACACAACAAACACACCTCATTATATAAGTATACTGCAGGTTATATTATACTCTGTTATACTCTAGAGTTATACTGACTATGATACGAGACTTGATACATATATTGTCCGGTTCCTGTCATGCAATATTGTTCATTTAAACTGTCAATTAATTTAAACGGTTCATTTAATCTCTGTTTTTCAATTGTTCATATAGGTTAGATTAGTGTTAGTGTTAGGGTTAGTGTTAGGGTTAGGGTTAGGGTTAGGGTTAGGTTAGGATAGGTAAGGTTTACGTTAAATTAGATTAGTGTTAATTTAGGTCAATTTAGGTTCGGTTAAGGTTAAGTTAGGTTAAGTTAGGATAGCGTTATGGTGTTAGGTCATCAGGTGAGAGACGCCTTGTGTTCACGCGATTCATTATATTAAGTAATCAATCGGCGATACATTTTTGTTTTCTGTATTGGACCAAATAACCAATATCCGATGTTAGAGGAGCAAAAAATAATTAAAATCTAGCGTAGGTGAAGCACTGTTAATTAAACTGAAATGTCAGGCGCCGAATATATTTCTCCTGGATAGCGATTTGACAGACAGACAGACAGACAGACAGACACACACACAGACAAACACACAGACAGACACACACACAGACAAACACACAGACAGACACACAGACAGACAGACACACACACAGACAGACACACACACAGACAGACAAACACACAGACAGACAAACACACAGACAGACACACAGACAGACAAACACACAGACAGACAAACACACAGACAGACAGACAAACACACAGACAAACACACAGACAGACAAACACACAGACAGACACACAGACAGACAGACACACAGACAGACAGACAAACACACAGACAGACAAACACACAGACAGACACACACACAGACAGACACACACACAGACAGACACACACACAGACAGACTTAATAATTGAACGTAATAATGATAATAATAATAGTAATAATAAAGATATTAATAACTACCAAGACGTAACCTAACAAGAACATAATGTCGACTACTCACATCGTTGCCATATTTGTTATAGTTGCCATAGTGGTCATGGTAGCCATCATGGTCCTTGTAGCCGTCTCTGTCATGGTAGCCTCCATAATTCTTACTCCCACCATAACCTGTCATGGTAGAGAGAAATGGTTATATTATATACGTGTGTGTGTGTGTGTGTGTGTGTGTGTGTGTGTGTGTGTGTGTGTGTGTGTGTGTGTACTGACTTCAATCACACACACCCAATCAATCATACAGCAATTCTCAGTGTTGAAAAATGTGTCCACTCGGTTCATCTCTATCTGTCTGTGTTGTTCTCGTCTCACAGCGGGGGGTGAGATAGGTCCCCCCTCACCCCCACCACTACCCCCCCTCACCCCTCACCACCTTCACCCCCTCACGATGATAAAATGCAATCGAGAGCTGCAGGCAATGGGATGACCTACTGGAGGCAGCGGTGTGGGGGTCTTCATCAGCCACCATGAAAACCTGCTGACTATCTGCTGGCTGTAGGAGGAGGTCGTTCTCTACGGAGTCCTGGAGGCCAAGGAGGAGGTCAATACTGAGGTCGTCTGGCTTCTGCTGTTCCTTGGTTGAGGCTTTCACCGTCGACGTCGCCACCAGCAGCAGCATGAAGGGGAGGTGCTGACGGGGGCAAATGACAGGAGTTATAGAGGATCACATGAAGATTACCACCCCCTGCTTATTTCACGAAAGGCTTAAACAATATAACAGTGTGTGTGTATGTGTGTATGTGTGTATGTGTGTGTGTGTGTGTGTGTGTGTGTGTATGTGTGTGTGTGTGTGTGTGTGTAACGAATATACTTCACAGGGTCGCAGATTTCGGGAAAGTGTATCTGAGGCGATGACTATCAACCTCCGCTGCATCGAATTTGACTTCCAAGTTCCCACAGCGTGAGTCAGGGAGAGAGTGTGTCTCTATGGCTGAGTGACTTGACGATGCTGGTGTATAGAGGTGACGGTGTGTGTGTCCGTCCCTCATAAGGCTGTTCAGTAGTGAGGTTCTCCCCCCACCTACAGTAGTCACGTCTGGTCCTCGAGATATGATGAGTAATATCAGTTGTTTTGACTGTCCAAAAGATGTCCGCCAGACTAGTACTAACACACATTACTACACCTTCAATTGCCTAGTTTATTGTTAGACTAGCATAGGGTGAGTTAATAGAAGTTATAAATGCCTCAATGAACGGTACTCTGTCTAGTGTTTATATCTGGAACTAGTAGACGCCGCCCCACTCACGACCTCATGAAGCCACAAGTCCAGGTAAGTGTAAGAGCAAACTAAGAGTGAGAGTTGTGAACTGTTGTAATAACCTGTCAGAGTGTGTTGTGACGGTACCGAGTGTGAGTTCATATAAGACCACACTGGACCTACACGGGTACATTCTGGTGCCAATACATGCATGTCCAGTAATTGGTCGACAGGTCATTTGATACAGCCTAATGATGATGACGATAATAATGATGATGACTATAATAATGACTAATATTTACATAAAAGATGGCTGAAACATACCCGTTTGGCGCCACACATCATTAATATCCACCGCCAGACCCTTTTGAGGCAGTTGTTACCCTGACCAAGACTTGCTTGTCACTGACGACTTGCTCAAAGGTTCACTTGCTTTATATACCCGTCCCATGACCTGCTACCCCCCTCCCTCCTCCCTCCTATGACCCTCCCACCTGCCGGTGATGTGAACTACCTCTTGTCGGCCACACCTGCAGGCCAGTGACCACACCTGCAGGCCAGTGACCACACCTGCAAGCCAGTGACCAGACCCATCTGACTTCCGGTTATTGGAAGAGTTTTATTTCACCTGAAGATTAACCATTATATCGCCGTCTAGGTTACGTTACGTTACGTTACGTTACGTTACGTTACGTTACGTTACGTTACGTTACGTTACGTTAGGTAAATTTAGGTAAACGGTAGTTTAGGATAGGATATGTAAGAGAGAGAGAGAGAGAGAGAGCAAGAGAGAGTGAAAGAGAGAGAGAACACATCCGGTACAGCAACATTTAGAGAGAGTGAATGACTTTCGGGATTATAGAGAAAAAATATAGGTTTTATTGTGTAAATTATAGAGACATATATCTTCCCTCTCCGATGGTTCTTATATATCACAGTGATTCACGTCTGACCTCCCAGACACTGTTTGTATCGACCATGTGATTTAAACCCTCTCTCTCTCTCTCTCTCTCTGCCTAGGTAACGTCCAGTACACTTCGATATCAAGTATTTACTACCGAGGATAACTAGTTAGAGCTGCTATTTCCTGTGCTTGGAATGGCGGTCTTCTAACATTTCAGAATTTTCCCCAGGCGGTGAATGGATATCTCGTGTTCTGAAGGTTTTCTGGTGCTTTTTCCTGGTCGTAGAATGGACTTGGTAACACATGAGGTGATTTTCTTCTCTCGCTCTTTCAACTTTCGCCTCCAGGAGCGTGCAACAAATGTATTCCAAAGGCAAGAGAAAATTAAATCCAATTATTCTTGCACTGGAGCGATTAATCTGGTCTGTAACACGGCAGGAGAATAGGTGCAAGTGACGGGCTGAAGTCAGGAGCCATATTACTAGAGAGAACACCATTTACAAACCTAAGATGTAAGACCATTTACCAGCCGCCATTACAAAGACAAGAATCCCTCGTAAGGAAAAAACCTCAAATTCAAGTACCATTTAAAGTTATTAGTTATCTTAACATCTCGAGACACACAACAACTTATCAACAGTCGAGGTAAATTATTTATAAACTTCATTTCGTCTACCATTACCGCCATTAATGATGGATTTTTTTTATAAGAGTTTGACTAAAAGATGAAAGTGATGAGGGAATTTCTCAGCTTCCCGCGTGTCGTTAAACTTGCTTTGGTGTTTAACGCTCACAGGTGCCGCTCATGATGAACTCTGGGAAACTACTTTTTCGTTTTTTCTTGTTTTTCGGTTTTTTCTTTCTATTTTTGTTTTCGTTTTTTCGTTTTTCTCTTGATTTTCGTCTTTGTTTCCTCCTGATAGATCCTGACACTGTGAGGGGCGGCTGGTGAAGTGGTGGTCGACCCTTATGAGGAAATTCTAAAAGGTTTAATCAAGCTAAAATCCACACACACACACACACACACACACACACACCCAAAAGCAAATCTGAGTGTGGTAAAACTGATTGTGAGTATGTGCGTGCGTGTGTGTCTGTATGTCTGTCTGTAATCAAAACATCATCAAAGAACAATTTTATCCCATAACTGTGTATGGAACTTTACGTCACTCGGTACAAAATGGTATAAAGGAATGAAAAGGTGTTCAGTATCCTTTAAGATAGTATTGGATCCTGTTCCCTGATGCTCATTGTTTTATATGTTACCCACAACCTTATAGGGGTAATGGCGGAGGGGTGTACGAGGGTTATTATTATTATTATTAGTAGTAGTAGTAGTAGTAGTAGTAGTAGTAGTAGTGGTAGTATTAGTAGTAGTAGCCCTAGTAGTAGTACCACAACTATTATATTATTATTATCACTTCTCTCGCCTCCCCGTCGGCCAGACCCGTAAACAGAGTTAAGACGAGGCTGCCTTCAGGTCACTCATTAAGCCTCATAGTCTTCCTCACGTCACGTCTCTTTGAGTTGTTGATTAGATTCTCAAGTTACATGAGTTGGCATGAGTGTATTTGTTCCTGACAGGTAAGTTAATTTACCTTTTGCCTTAATTATCTTCAGGTGTTAGTGTCTTGAGGGTTTGTTTGTTTGTTTGTATGTTTGTGTGATTTTGTGTTTGTTTGTCAGTCCCTTCATTCGAGGTTTAAGTCCATTTTGTCTTCGTTCTAATGGAACTTTGATAATTTATTTTGAATTAGATGGAGGTGATGTTTTTTGTTGTCTAGTGATCTTTGGTTAGGTTAGGTTAGGAAAGGATGATTATAGTTGGTCTCTAAGGGCATACACCATAGGGAGTCGTCGGGGTCAAAGAGAGAGTGTGTGTGTGTGACCTCCTCCCCTCTTGGCCATCATAGCGTGTGTACATTGTTAACTGGACGTGACCCTCAGCTCTCCTCTCCTCAGGTTGACCACCACGACCACCACGACAACACGACAACACGACCACCACAAAGTACCAGCACGACTATCATGGCCACAAGGACCACTATATCATGACCTGAGATATAAAACCAATTGCTTATCATGCACGACCCTATTATTGTATGACCCTCTTATTATATCACTCGTGGTATCAGTCGAGCCCTAAGTCGTTCCTTCTTGTGTCGCTAGATCGTAAATCAAAATTCTGTTGGTCGTTCCTGAACGCCATAAGGAGAGTTTATCACGTCATTATCCTTCCTGAACCAGACGCGCGCGAGCCAGCCAGCCAGCCAGCCAGCCAGCCAACCAGCCAGCCAGCCAGCCAGCCAGCCAGCCAGCCAGCCAGCCAGCCAGCCAGCCAGAATATTGAAGGTTTAAAAATTTAGCAAGGTGAGTGTTTCCTCCTGGTGTGTGAAGGCTTGAGAGAACGTCTGGCAGGTTTATTTAAATTACAACATATAGAAAGATTATCATCAAAGCTTCGTGTGTGAAAACTTTCTTAGGTTTTTGGACAATGATTATTGTTGTTTTCCTTCACGTGTCTGGGAAAGTAAGAACAAGTCTTATTGGTTCATCACCTTCCTCTTCCACACCTCTACCACCACCACCTCCTCTTCCACGCCTCCACCACTACCAACTCTCTCCACCACCACCACTTACCTCCCCCACACCACCACACCTCCATCACCTCACGCCAAACTATTACCCTAAAAATACAGCTTTCCTTTCTTAAACTCCATTTGAACTCCTGTAATTTATATCCATTTGGTTGATACAAACTGCTGTCATATCCACCATTTTCTGGAAATTTTCTGTCGTCATTTTAAAGAAACCGATAACTTGGTCTGGCCATCTTGGTGTTGATTTTATGTACCGGGATTCGGTTCCTCTTCCTACGTCGCCGAATCCAAAGATCGAATCCACGAGAGAAAACGAACCCTTACCACAACCACATCCACCACAACCACATCCACCACAACCACATCCACTACAGTTAGAATGAGAATAAACATCATTAAATTATTAAATCTCTCTAATGTTTACTTTCTGGTTCCCGCCACCACACGCCACAACGGAATGTTTACAAACCGGATAATATGACCCATAAGAGTTGTGCCGCTAATCAATCCTCAAATGGCGTCAGGTCCACTCGTCAAGAGATCGGATAAATGCAATTACTAGATTCATTAATTCCGTATTGCATAAATCATCCCGGATATTATCTAGGGGGGGGATATGGCCTTATTTCTCGTTTATGTTTTATTGTGTCTTGTTAATTAAGTGTTTATTTACTTATTTGTTTATTAGGTATGTGTGTGGAATCTTGTGTTTTATTACACTTATTAAAAGTACAGATATACACACACACACACATACACGCCACCCACACACACACATACACGCCACCCACACACACACACATACACGCCACCCACACACACACATACACGCCACCCACACACACACATACACACCACTCCACACACACATACATACACATATGCACCCTAACATACATACATAGATCCCCCCACACACACACATACACACATGCACCCTAACATACGTACATAGATCCCCCCACACACACACATACACACATGCACCCCAACATACATACATAGATCCCCCCACACACACACATACACCCCAACATACATACATAGATCCCCCCCCCCCCACACACACAAGCACACATGCACCCTAACATACATACATAGATCCCCCCCCCACACACACACACACATGCACCCTAACATACATACATAGATCCCCCCCACACACACATACACCCCAATATACATACATAGATCCCCCCCACACACACACATACACACATGCACCCCCAACATACATATATAGATCCCCCCACACACACATACACACATGCACCCTAACATACATACATAGATCCCCCCCACACACACACATACACACATGCACCCCAACATACATACATAGATCCCCCCACACACACATACACACATGCACCCCAACATACATACATAGATCCCCCCCACACACACATACACACATGCACCCCAACATACATACATAGATCCCCCCACACACACACATACACACATGCACCCTAACATACATACATAGATCCCCCCCACACACACATACACACATGCACCCTAACATACATACATAGATCCCCCCCCCACACACACACACAGGTCAAAACTATTTAATCTCTTGATATTATTCATTAGGGCAAAATAATCCTTCTCTTTTATTTTACAATCATCAAAGATTAAGAGAAACTTTACTACTAATTAATTATCGTAGTTAATTGATTTACCTGGCGAGCGGTGCAATTAAAGTTATTAATAAGTTAGGTGTTTGATATGTTGCAATATTTAGGACAAAGTTATTGGTTAAGGAAATTAAAAACTGTTCATTATTCATCTCTTTCAGTTGTTAAAATGTGATTATATATTCAAGAGACTCAGTTTATATTATGTGCGAGGGTTCAGGTACGGGTTCAGAACGATGGTATGAATCCGCGCTTTGGGTTTCGTCGATATTTTCCTCTGAACCCGATTCACGTACCCGAAGCGAGTTCTAATTCCAGGCTCAAACCACCGTTCTGAATCCCTAATCCGAACCCAAGATCTCTTAATGTTGAACCCTGAACCCAAGATTTCCGTATTCCGAATCTGAACCCGAAATAATCCTTGGATATCTGAAACCCGAACTCCTGAATCCAGAATCCCTCAAATTCATAGTTTGAAGTATGAAGGTTCTAATAAGACACACCTGTAATTAACACTGACTCTCAGGAGATAAACAAAGGCCTTCACTTGGAAGCCATAACTACGGAGCTCCACCGCCACAGTACACCACATGAAGCCATAACTACGGAGCTCCACCGCCACAGTACACCACATCTGTTACAGCGGTGAGAGAGAGACAGACGGGATAGACGGAGCTTCCCTTTACGTCTAGCCACACTGTCTATCTATCCGCCTGTCTATCTGTCTATCGGGGGTTACAGAGGACAAGGTTCTAGACAGATATATAAAAAATGACTGAAGGACTGTAAGAAAACATGTCACCGGAACTTTTGCTTGTTAGAAGTTTATTAAAAAAATAACAAGAAGCGCTGGGAGCGTCTGCCTGGCTCCCATGACTACCATACTAGTGGTTACCATGACCATAGCCTCTACTCTGTCCACCGCCATGATCATAGCCGCTACCATGATCTCAGTGACCATAGCCACCACCATGCCCACCACCATGGCCATAGCCGCCACCATGTCCGCCGCCACCATGTCCATAACCGCCACCACCATGTCCGCCGCCACCATGTCCACCGCCACCATGGCCATATCCCTTGTGGTCATCGTGTCCATAGTGGCCCTTATGTCCTCCATGGTCGCCATAGGAGCTCTTGTGGCCATAGTGGCCCTTGTCGCCATAGTGGCCGTCGTGGCCGGCATGGTCGTCGTGGTACTTGCCCTTGTCGTGGTGGCCCTTCTTGCCGTGCTGGTCGTGGTGGTGACCGCCCTGAGACAACACACACAGACAGTTAAAACAGAAGATCTTTTATTAACTCAAGAAACAAAACAAAAACAAACACAAAACTCATTAAACTATAACCACAACCTGAGGGTCGTAGTGGTCGTGTTTATGTGTGGTCGTACTGTACCTTGTAGTGGCCGCCCTTGTAGTCGTCGCCGTGGTGAGCCTTGAAGTAGCTGTCGTAGTCGTCATACTTGTTGTGGTACTTCTTGTCGTCGTGGTCGTCGTAGAACTTCTTGTTGTGGTGGTACTCCTCCTTGTGGTACACGTTCTTGTACCCCTACAAGTACAAGTTAACCTTTGTCTTAGAAACTACAAGGCAATACTGCATCTAGCTTTCCATTTATCTGTCTAAGAGAATGTGACAGATAAAATTGATCAAAATCCTCAAGAAAATGATAAGCCACTCACCTTGTCTTTGTGACCTTTGTTATGGTGACCTTTGGAGCCGTAGTGGTGACCTTTCTTGCCCTTCTTGCCCTTGTGAGCGTCGCCATAATACTTGTGCTTGTCGTCGTGACCCTTGTATTTCTTGCCGTGGTCGTCATGGTAACCCTATAATCAGGTGTTGGGGTTTAACACCTATAACTTAAACCATCGTCTATAACACCTATAACTTAAACAATCGTCTATAACACCTATAACTTAAACAATCGTCTATAACACCTATAACTTAAACCATCGTCTGTAACACCTATAACTTAAACCATCGTCTTTAAGGAATTAAAACATACAATTTATATCAAAATGTCAACTCACACTATATCCAGCCTTGCCATGGTCGCCATAGTGGTTGCCCTTATGGCCATGGTCGGCATGGTAGCCGTCGTGCCCTTTGTAGCCGCCCTTGTCATGGTAGTCGCCATGGTAGCCACTGTGGCCGCCATAACCCTTACCGCCACCATAACCTGTCATGGTAGAGCGTAAGAACCTTTGTCATGTATATGTATAAATGGATAAAATATGGAAGAAGAGAATGAGATTATGTATATCAATATGTATATGAATACGTATATCTTAGTTAACCTCTACTGGCAAGACGCGGGTCATGGTCGGAGAGACAGACCTGTAGCAGCGGTGTGGAGGTCTTCATCAGCCACTACGGAGACCTGCTGACTTTCTGCTGGTAGGAGGAGGAGGTCGACCTGTACGGGGTCCTGGAGGGGGAGGTTAATGTCGAGGTCATCATCCTTCTCTAGCTGCCCTGAGGTCGAGGCCCTCACCGTCGTCGCCACCAGCAGGAGCACGACGGCTCTTATCTGGAGTTACAGACGCTGTGATTATTTTCTTTAAAGGTTGTCCAAGAGAGAGAGAACGAGGGGGAGATAGCGAGAGATACAGAGAGATAGAGAGAGAGAAAGAGAGAAATAACAAATTAATTTCACCAAATATAAACACCATTGCCAAAAGCACATCCATTTAAAACACAAGTTGAAGGAGCACCACACACTAACACGTACCCATTCGACGCCACACATCTTCAAGACCACAAGGTGTTGACAGGTCGAGAGGTGGAGTACCACTGTCTTCTACTTGCCTACCGCCGTCCTATTTATACCTGGTTACTGGTGAACGCCCATTGGTAAAAAAAGAAATGCAGCTCAGTGATTGGTCGACATTTCCCCAAGTGGCATTCAAAAGAGAGTCTATATTTTCGTTGTCATTGGAGGAGAATGTTGCAACTCTGTCTTGAGGGTGTGTGTGTGTGTGTGTGTGTGTGTGTCTAAGTGCGTTTATGTGTGTTTATATGACTGTATTTTCATATATTAATAAATATATGCTGTATGTTAGCATAACCATATGCTTACTTATATGAATATAAACATACAATCATACATACGTGTGTCTAGGTGTCTAATACACTTATAGACACACACACACACACACACACACACACACACAGAAAAAACAGATAAAACAGACAAACAAAACAGACACAGACAAAGCAGAAAGACAGACATGCAGACAAACAGGGACACACAAGACAGACATACAGAACCCCCCCCCCCCGCTCCCGTACTTAGAATTAGAAGTGTCACTTAAACTCATAAAGGTTCATCTAGAGGAGAGAGAATCTAATCCCCTTTATAGCGAGTCTTGATCCTGTCTTACCAGCTCCGGAATCCTTTCATCAGAGTAGCTATAAGAGGATCTCACTCCCACGGACGATGGTGAGGGGGGTGTGGTGATGGTGAGGTGATGGTGAGGGGGTGGTGAGGTGATGGTGAGGTGGATGTGGTGATGGTGAGGTGATGGTGAGGTGGTAATGGTGGTGATGGTGAGGGGGGTGTGGTGATGGTGAGGTGATGGTGAGGTGGTAATGGTGGTGATGGTGAGGTGTGTGGTGATGGTGAGGGGGTGTGGTGATGGTGAGGTGAGGGGGTGTGAGGGTGTGGTGATGGTGAGGTGGTAATGGTGGTGATGGTGAGGTGGGTGTGGTGATGGTGAGGTGATGGTGAGGGGGTGTGGTGATGGCGAGGTGATGGTGAGGTGGTAATGGTGGTGATGGTGAGGTGTGTGGTGATGGTGAGGGGGTGTGGTGATGGTGAGGTGAGGGGGTGTGAGGGTGTGGTGATGGTGAGGTGGTAATGGTGGTGATGGTGAGGTGGGTGTGGTGATGGTGAGGTGATGGTGAGGGGGTGTGGTGATGGCGAGGTGATGGTGAGGTGGTAATGGTGGTGATGGTGAGGGGGGTGTGGTGATGGTGAGGTGATGGTGAGGTGGTAATGGTGGTGATGGTGAGGTGGGTGTGGTGATGGTGAGGTGATGGTGAGGGGGTGGTGAGGTGATGGTGAGGGGGATATGGTGATGGTGAGGTGATGGTGAGGTGGTAATGGTGGTGATGGTGAGGGGGGTGTGGTGATGGTGAGGTGATGGTGACGGGGTGGTGAGGTGATGGTGAGGTGGTGGTAATGGTGGTGATGGTGAGAGGGTGTGGTGATGGTGAGGTGGTGGTGAGGTGATGGTGAGGTGGTGGTGAGGTGATGGTGAGGTGGTGGTAATGGTGGTGATGGTGAGGGGGTGTGGTGATGGTGAGGTGGTGGTGAGGTGATGGTGAAGTGGTGGTGAGGTGATGGTGAGGTGGTGGTGTGGTGATGGTGTGGTGATGGTGAGGTGGTAATGGTGGTGTTGGTGAGGGGGTGTGGTGATGGTGTGGTGATGGTGAGGTGGTAATGGTGGTGATGGTGAGGGGTTGGTGATGGTGTGGTGATGGTGAGGTGGTAATGGTGGTGATGGTGAGGTGGTAATGGTGGTGATGGTGATGGTGAGGTGGTAATGGTGGTGATGGTGAGGGGGTGTGGTGATGGTGTGGTGATGGTGAGGTGGTAATGGTGGTGATGGTGAGGTCATGGTGAGGTGGTGGTGAGATGATGGTGAGGTGGTAATGGTGGTGATGGTGAGGGGGTAATGGTGGTGATGGTGAGGTGATGGTGAGGTGGTGGTGAGGTGATGGTGAGGTGATGGTGAGGTGGTAATGGTGGTGATGGTGAGGGGGGTGTGGTGATGGTGAGGTGAGGGGGTGTGAGGGTGATGGTGAGGTGGTATGATGGTGATAATAGTGATAATGATGGTGTGAGGGTGTATATGATGATGGTGACAATGGTGAGGAATGGAAGAGTGAGAGAGGGGGAGGGAAGAGAGAGAGAGAGAGAGAGAGAGAGAGACGACCCTCCATTGAGAGAAAGACGTAGACTGTATCTCGAATTACCTAACTGTATGCTGTATCGTAATTGTATCTATAGCTAACTGTACCTATAACTAAATATACCTGTAACTAACTGTATCTTTAGGTAACTACATATCTAACTAACTGTACCTATAACTAAGTATACCTGTAACTAACTGTATCTTAAGGTAACTGCCTATCTAATTAACTGTATCTGTAATAACTGGATCCATAACTAACTGTCTATGTTTACTAACTGTAACTATATCAATATCTGTTCCTGCAACTAAATATATCTGTAACTGACTGTAGCTATAACTAACTATCTGTAATAACTGGTTCCGTAACTAACTGTCTATGTAACTAACTAACTAAATGTAACTGTATCTTAAATTCACTGCACCTGTAACTAAATATACCCGTAACTGTGTCAGTAGCTAACTGTGTATATAACTAACTGTATCTCTAACTAACTGTATTTCTAAGTAACTGTATTTCTAACTAACTGTATCTATAACTAACTGTAAGTAACTGTAAATGATAATGCTATAGGTATATGAGGGATGTGCTGCTATCATCATCATCATCATCATCATCATCATCATTAGTAGTAGTATTAGTAGTAGCTCTCGATGCTGCATGAGAACGACAAGATAAGGGCATACGGGGAGAGAATTCAGAACGTTGATCAAGGCAGCGTCACCCCTCTAGTGTTCACAACCTCTGGTGGGATGGGACCAAGTGCAAGATGCTTCTACGCCAGACTCGCGCAGGTGATCTCCGGACAGAAGCAGCAACCCAGAAGTTATGTTACAGCCTGGATGAGATGTCGACTGTCCTTCTCGCTCCTTAGGTCATTTTTGCTCTGCCTTAGGGGAACGAGAGCATCGACCCCAAGGCCGACAAGAGCTGCAGATATTGACTATGAGGCAACAGTCACTGAATGCCGCATAGATCTGCGGCTCAACTAACTCAACACAGCTAGGGCAGCTACTTATGTATTAGGATATTTAATTTTAAGGTATTAAAATGGCGGCGAAGGTATGGCTATAAGGGAGGATGGAGGCCACGTTTGGGAAAAAAAAGTAGTAGTAGTAATCAACTAAACCTAACGTAACCCATCCTTAACCTAACCTAAACCCAACCAAGCCAAAACCTAACCTAAACCTAATGCTAAACTGTTCCTTACTTAGCAGTATTAGATGAGACGCTGAGTGGATTTGCTAAAGTCGAACACCCGATATGACCCCGAACTCCTTGACCCACTTCTAATAATAATGATCTCGGATTATGCTTGTTACCGAACTACCTGCCGATGCTGCTGGCCGAAAAGACACACACACACTAACGAGCTGCAAGGTGATCCGTCTGTCAACACCTTTCAGAACTATCCCTCAAGAGTAAACTTTAACCTGACGGACGTGACGGACAAATACGGAAGCAACTGACATACACGAACATAACGGACATGGACGTAGATGAGGTGTATGTACGTATGTCTATCTTGTATCACAGTTGACTCTCAGGTAAAGTCGTTAATTAATATTTTTCCGTCAAATATCTTCCAAAAGTTAGGGATAATTTGACACCTTTGTTCACACTGTCAAGTCTGTCACTCAGCTCGCCTCTTCCATGGTGTTTATTAGTGAGTTTAATCCTTAATAAAACAAAAACGCTAATATTTGTTGTTTATTGCACAAATACGATACAGGTTTAGAACATGAAGTAGACAAGTATGTATATATATATTACAAAATAAATAAATTACTCTGTTTTATGAAGCAACTCGTAAACAAGGTCGTGTGTGTGTGTGTGTGTGTGTGTGTGTGTGTGTGTGTGTGTGTGTGTGTGTGTGTGTGTGTGTGTAAAATAAGCATCAATTCGTAGCCATCCAGCTGTCGTCAGTACACAAGGTTGATCATAACAGTAGCGGGGAGGAGGAGAGGTGATCCGTCCTTCACAGCGTCCAGGAGAGGCGCAGGACATTACTAGCGCCCTGTAG
The DNA here is from genome assembly GCA_958450375.1 of Homarus gammarus. Lineage (NCBI taxonomy): Eukaryota > Metazoa > Arthropoda > Malacostraca > Decapoda > Nephropidae > Homarus > Homarus gammarus. The sequence continues at coordinate 7,175,882 of CAUDMG010000536.1, read as the reverse complement.
GAACCAGCCGGGGACACTCAGTGGGACTTTACGAGACTGGAAGGACTCCTAACACACGAAGGAAGGAGTGTTTTCAGTAGGCACTAATGCCCGTATCCGCCACCATGGCCATGTCCTCCACCACCATGACCATAGCCGCCACCATGTCCGCCGCCACCATGTCCGCCGCCACCATGTCCATAACCGCCGCCACCATGTCCGCCGCCACCATGTCCGCCGCCACCATGGCCATAACCGCCACCACCATGTCCGCCGCCACCATGTCCGCCGCCACCATGGCCATAACCGCCGCCACCATGTCCGCCGCCACCATGGCCATAACCGCCACCACCATGTCCGCCGCCACCATGTCCACCGCCACCACCATGTCCGCCACCACCATGTCCACCGCCACCATGGCCATATCCCTTGTGGTCATCGTGTCCATAGTGGCCCTTATGTCCTCCATGGTCGCCATAGGAGCTCTTGTGGCCATAGTGGCCCTTGTCGCCATAGTGGCCGTCGTGGCCGGCATGGTCGTCGTGGTACTTGCCCTTGTCGTGGTGGCCCTTCTTGCCGTGCTGGTCGTGGTGGTGACCGCCCTGAGACAACACACACAGACAGTTAAAACAGAAGATCTTTTATTAACTCAAGAAACAAAACAAAAATAAACACAAAACTCATTAAACTATAACCACAACCTGAGGGTCGTAGTGGTCGTGTTTATGTGTGGTCGTACTGTACCTTGTAGTGGCCGCCCTTGTAGTCGTCGCCGTGGTGAGCCTTGAAGTAGCTGTCGTAGTCGTCATACTTGTTGTGGTACTTCTTGTCGTCGTGGTCGTCGTAGAACTTCTTGTTGTGGTGGTACTCCTCCTTGTGGTACACGTCCTTGTGACCCTGAGAGGAACGACACCACGACACAGAGTGAGTGAGTGAACCCGTCAGACGAGTGCCTCATGCTTCACTCACACCTATACTCGTATCTACACCCACAACCTGTATATCTACTTGTAATTGTATTTGTACCTATGCTTATATCTGTACCTGTAACTCTCTCTACCTGTAATTAAAAAGGTACCTGTAACTCTCTCTGTACCTGTGCTCGTATCTATAGCTGTATCATCTGTACCTGTGTCATACAATTAATGGATACATATCAATCATCAACAACACTCCAAAATACTTTAATTATTTTTGTGAATGAAAAAATAAAAAAAAAAATCATCTGTTTCTTATTTAACCAAATCTTCAAGAAAATGATAAGCCCCTCACCTTATCTTTGTGACCTTTGTTATGGTGACCTTTGGAGCCGTAGTGGTGACCTTTCTTGCCCTTCTTGCCCTTGTGAGCGTCGCCATAATACTTGTGCTTGTCGTCGTGACCCTTGTAGTTCTTGCCGTGGTCGTCATGGTAACCCTATAATCAGGTGTTGGGGTTTAATGGTTTTATTTGAGGACCTTTAATGATTATAGGTTAAACCATCGTCTATAACACCTATAACTTAAACCATCGTCTATAACACCTACAACTTAAACCATCGTCTATAGCACCTATAATTTAAACAATCGTCCATAACACCTATAACTTAAACCATCGTCTATAACACCTATAATTTAAATCATCGTCTATAACACCTATAACTTAAACAATCGTCTATAACACCTATAACTTAAACCATCGTCTATAACACCTATAATTTAAACAATCGTCTATAACACCTATAACTTAAACCATCGTCTATAACACCTATAATTTAAATCATCGTCTATAACACCTATAACTTAAACAATCGTCTATAACACCTATAACTTAAACCATCGTCTATAACACCTATAACTTAAACCATCGTCTATAACACCTTTAACTTAAACAATCGTCTATAACACCTATAACTTAAACCATCGTCTATAACACCTATAACTTAAACCATCGTCTATAACACCTATAACTTAAACCATCGTCTTTAAGGAGCTATAATATACAATTTATATCAAAATGTCAACTCACACTATATCCAGCCTTGCCATGGTCGCCATAGTGGTTGCCCTTATGGCCATGGTCGGCATGGTAGCCGTCGTGCCCCTTGTAACCGCCCTTGTCATGGTAGTCGCCATGGTAGCCACTGTGGCCGCCATAACCCTTACCGCCACCATAACCTGTCATGGTAGAGGTGTATTACTGTTGGCAGACATCTTGACCACACACACACACACACACACACACACACACACACACACACACCTCACGTTACACTAATTAAATATACCTCAGCCTCGAGCACCAACATCCTACTTTAAGAATAACTTCAAGTGATAAACAACTCGAACTTATGCATCGAAAAGCACCTACCAGTAGCGGCTGTGTGGAGGTCGTCCTTAGCCACTACGGAGACCTGCTGACTCTCTGCTGGTAGGAGGAGGAGGTCGGCCTCTACGGGGTCTTGGAGGAGGAGATCAACACTAGGGTCGGCCTCCACTCTGGCTGAGGCCGCCACCGCCAGCGCCAACACCAACATGGCGGCTGGTAGCTGAGACAGAAAGAGATAGTCAATATAAAGGTAAGATTGTGATGTTGTGATGTCTCTCTTATCTTTCCTCAGCTCAAAACACCTCAGCTACACTTCCATCATCTTACCCGTTGGATAGTATACATTTTTCCTGTCCGCTCACGAGGGAGAGCAGAGGAGGAGGTGGTGAAGGGACGGAGATGAAGTGCTACTGCTGACACTATCACCTCGACGTGGTTTATATACCCTGCCTTCCCATGGTTCACCTGGAGGAGGGAAGGTCGACCTCATTTTCAAACATTCGTATTTGCAATCTTTTTTTTTAATTGTTTTTATTTTGGGTGTGAATGTAGTCGTTTATTTATTATTATTTGTTTAATTAATTGAGCAAGAAAGAAAGAAAATACGGAAGAGGCAACAACGATAAAGAGGAGAAGTGGCCACAGCTGGAGACATTATCACCAGATCAAGATTTGACAAAGGGCCCTCACCGCTTGTTAGAGACTCCTAATAAGATTTATAGAGACTTTCTCGTCCCTCTCGTTGAGTTAGCAGTATTGGCGTTACATAAGGCAGGACTGAAGACCCAATCAACTCCAGGGATTAGTGAAAAAGAGGATTCCAATCTCCTTTAGGATCGTTAAGGAGGACTTGAGACGGAATCAAATTAAACTGCGACAGTTACTCTGCTCCCTCCCCTCTCTCCTCCCTTCCTCCCTCCTCCCTTGTTACTACTACCCTCCCTTCCTCCCTCCTCCCTTGTTACTACTACCCTCCCTTCCTCCCTCCTCCCTTGTTACTACTACCCTCCCTTCCTCCCTCCACCCTTGTTACTACTACCCTCCCTTCCTCCCTCCCCCCCTTGTTACTACTACCCTCCCTTCCTCCCTCCTCCCTTGTTACTACTACCCTCCCTTCCTCCCTCCTCCCTTGTTACTACTACCCTCCCTTCCTCCCTCCTCCCTTGTTACTACTACCCTCCCTTGCTCCCTCCTCCCTTGTTACTACTACCCTCCCTTGCTCCCTCCTCTCTTGTTACTACTACCCTCCCTTCCTCCTGTTCATCAGAGTGCTAAGAAATATATTAACTCCGGGTCACGCCCCTCCACTCTCACCTCTACACCCCTTTCCACGCAGCTCCATCCTTACCATCCTTCATCCACACCCTCCACACTCCTCCATATCCCTCCCCACCCCTCATCCAACCTTCCACACCCCTCTCCACCCCTTACTCCCTTTTTGCATCCATCCATTCCTCTCCATCCCTCGACCCCTCCTCCTACACCCCTCCTCCTACACCCCTCCACCCCTCCTCCTACACCTCTCTTACACCCCTCCACCCCTCCTCCTACACCCCTCCACCCTTCCTCCTACACCCCTCCTCCTACACCCCTCCTCCTACACCCCTCCTCCTACACCCCTCCTCCTACACCTCTCCTCCTACACCCCTCCTCCTACACCCCTCCTCCTACACCCCTCCTCCTACACCCCTCCTACACCCCTCCTACACCCCTCCTCCTACACCCCTCCTCCTACACCTCTCCTCCTACACCCCTCCTCCTACACCCCTCCTCCTACACCCCTCCTACACCTCTCCTTCTCACATTAATTTTAGGTTCCTCATACTCATTTATTCTACCATCAGTGACAGTGCTTGTTAGTGGTCTAATTACTCAAAGGTTCGCTCGTTAGGTTTCTTCCCTTCCGGATGTTAAGGAAGAGTAAAATGGCGCTGGTATTACACTGAGACTCTGTGTAAAGTAAAATTTTTGTTCCATTACTTATGTTCGTTTTACTGTGTCGTTTTAAGGTGGGACAGACACACACACACACACACACACACACATATGATGTTCCAGTAAACGGTTTTTTTTAAATACAAATTACTTGACAAAAGGAAGTGAACACGAACTGGCTATAAGGTTAGGTTAGGTGAGGTTAGGTTAGGTTAGGTTAGGTTAGGTTAGGGGAAATATAATGAAGGGGGGGGAGGAAGGGTCACTAATCATCAGGTGATCCCTTAACTTGAGACTCACCAACACCCAGCCCACGAGACTGCTCAACTGGGACGAGACTTGCGAAAACTACGACCTACTCTACACTAAACTCGTCAATGGTCGATGGAGGTGAATCAATTTGCCATCGTCTGATTGAACAGTTGAGTAACTCAACAGGCGACACAAGGCCCGCTGGTGACGCTGGCCCGAGACGAAAGCAAATTTACCATGCGTTCGTGAGCGTCATCACCTGGACTCAGACTAAGAGGAAAATGTTTGGAAAAAATATGAACGTGTGATGATTTGTCAGTGAAGCGTATGTGAGATATTGAGAACCACACACACACACTCTCTCTCTCTCTCTCTCTCTCTCTCTCTCTCTCTCTCTCTCCCTCTCTCTCTCTCTCTAACTGATCATGTGTGTGTGTACTTGTAAATATACTGTACCCGGATTCACACCTACATATGACCTTTTATCCGTACTAATACATTTACCTGTACCCATACCTGTATCCGTCATCCACACCTGCATTCTCACTTGTAACTACACTCACATCTAGAACAAAACTATTATTCCTAAGTCTTCTTTAACATATCTCCCCGACAGGTGTTGTTCCCGACCCTGAGTTCAAACACCTGTAAGATTATTTACCGTGTTTACCTTTTCAGCAGACAGCCATGATTGGTCACACTCGGGTAGGTTGTCAGCCCTGTGTGTAGAGGCTTCCCTTCAAGGTCACCACACTGCACTATACTGATACACACACAGCCACTCTTAGACGGATTAATGATACTAATACTACTACTACTGCTACTACTACTACTACTATTACTACTACTACCTGGTCATAGCAACACGTAAACAGAGACACCAACCTCTCTTCTCGGATCACTAAAACGTAAAACCAATCACGTTTTTACTTTCACACGGGAGGTCGTTAAGCCCTCACACAACTACCTGTCTGGCATTGTGTTTTTGAAGGGTTAATGGTGAGGAAAATAGGAGGCCAGACCGTGGAGATGATTGGTGGGCGTGACGGTACAGGTGGATAGATCAGGTGAGGGAGGGAGGGAGTGAGTCTATATAAAGAAACGGGGGAGATAGGATGAGTTTAGTGCGTGGGAGGCGCTCATCCTGGTCACAACTGTCCTGCTTGGTGGTGGACCAGATGATAACATGGGCCGTGGAGGTATGCTAGTACGTAAAGGATTAATTTTCGTTACTTTACCATTAAATAACGATAGATGGGTACACGAGAATTACTAATAACAGTTGGTGGGAGGGATGTGGTCGCCAACCCAAGATTTTCGAGTACAACCTCCAGTTAACCTTCAGGTGTGTTCTGGACGGTGATTTGAGTCCTTTGTGTATGTATGTGGGGGGGACTCGGCCACACACCCACACACCCCTCGACGCGGCCTGTTGAGGGGAAATGGTTCGTCTGGAGGCACTTGTATTAACGAATAGATCTTGTCCGACAGATGGCGCCCACGTCTCTAGTTTACACACACACACACACACACACACACACACACACACACAGGCAGATAGAAATTTGACTAGTGATATTTCCCCAAACTCGTCACACCTCATTTAATACAACAGTGTAACACCTTCCTCTTCTCCATCAGCAGTACGTACTCACCATCCTTCTACTGCTGGTGGTGACGACGACGACGGTGGTGATGGCCTCGACCAAAAGTCAACAGGAGAAGGATGACGTTAGTGCTGATGTCCTCCTCCCCCTCCAGGACCCTGTAGAAGTCGACCTCCTCCTCCTACCAGCAGAGAGTCATCAGATTTTCGTAGTGGCTGACGAAGACCTCCACACCGCCGCTACAGGGTACCAGGACGACCACAAAGGCCACAAAGGCTACCAGGACAACCACAAAGGCCACAAAGGCTACCACACCTACAAGGGCCAGAAGCACTACAAGGATGGCCATCGCGACAAGGCAGGGTCCAAGGGTCACAAGGGCTACAAGCAGGACTCAGGCTACAAGGGCAGTGACTATGGCGACCATTCAAAGGCTAAGTCTGGCGTGAGTCTCTCTCTCTCTACTCCTGACAACCAGCTAGTGAGATAATGTCACCCAGACACTCACTCACTCACTCACTCACTCACTCACTCACAACCTGAGATAACTTTATTTGTTTACCCACACTAACATCATCTTCTGACCCCCCCCCCCTCCCTCCACCACTCAGGGTTACCAAGGAGACGGAGGAAAGCAGTACCAGGGAGGAGGAGATAAACACAGGTATTACGCTAAGGAGGAGGAGGCTGGTGAGGGTGTGAGGGGCGGTCACTACGGCTCTCAAGGAAGCTACAACAAGGGATATAGAGATAAGGTTGGTGGTAGCAGTGGTAGTGGTAGTAGAGGCCACGTAAAAAAGTTGTAGTAGTAGTAGTAGTAGTAGTAGTAGTAATAGTAGTAGTAGTAGTAAATAAACGAATAATAAATAGTATACAACAGGATTCTATGTCATTTTGTGTCAGTATTACTTATCAAAGAAAACTGGAGCAGCAACACCAAAAAACACCCATAACTGTGATAATATTCCTCCGGGTGGCGTCCTGCAGGGCCACCACAGGGAGCAACACGCGGAGGAGTACCACGTCGACAACAAACACTTCGACGACAGCGCCACCAGGCACCACCATAGCGCCTTCGACGATATTGAGGCCTACTTCAACTCCCACAAGGGCCAGGACTACAAGGGCCGCCACTACAAGGTAAGGGCTACAAGGGCTGCCAGTACTGTACGAGGTCAGGGCTATTAAGGGGACCATTAAAGATACAAGATCGTCATATTGAATACAACCTCTCTCACCCTTACCCCTTACCCCTTACTGCCTCGGTCTCTCTCCCTCACCTCACTCTCCCTCACTCACTCACTCTCCTCTCTCCCTCACTCACTCTCCCTCTCTCCCTCACTCACTCTCCCTCTCTCCCTCAGGGCGGACAGCACCACGAGCAACACGGCAAGAAGGGCCACTTTAACAAGGGCATGTACAACGATGACCATCAGGGCCACAAGGTCCAATATGGCGACAAGGACCACTATGGCACTAAGAGCTCCTATGGCGACAAGGGCGGACACAAGGGCCACAGTGGGCATAAAGGCCATGGCCACGATAACCATAGACACAGCAGTAATTACGGAGACAGTGACAGTTACAGTGATGGTGGCAGTCATGGTAGAGGCTACGGACATGATGGTGGCAGTCATGGTGGCGGCTACGGACATGATGGGAACAGTCATGGTGGCGGCTACGGACATGATGGTGGCTACGGTCATGGTGGAAGCAGCTATGGTCGTAGGTAATGAGAGAGGCCAAAAAACCTAAACAAGATCATCCATGTTTTTTCGTATTAATTGTTTATATATTAACATAACCTAAACATGAGTGGTTGTCACAGCTTAAGGCGGTGTTGAGGCCGCTGAGTGGTGTTACCCAGAGGGTGATACAACATCTGGGTTGAGTGAGACAATGTTACCTCCTCCCTGATACACGTTGTTCTGCTGGGGTAGGGATCTGTCAGGCCTTTTAACGGGTCACCTTCGGGTATAAGGACATCCATTGAAAACCATCACGACCTAAAGCTGACAACAGAGACATGCTCAGACCTACAAGACATTCAGACATACGGTAATTGTTATGAATACACCCATGGACTCAACCTTTGTCTTATTATGTATATTATTTCATGTTTTATTTCTGTATATAGCAAGAAAATACATTAGGTATAGATATTATTTAATTTTGTAGTATTTCTGTACTCTGATGCTCACTACTGTATTATTGTAGTCATGTTATAAATACAAAATCACTTTATGTAATATTTTCTTGTTTGTATTTTTCCTGTGTGTGTGTGTGTGTGTGTGTGTGTGTGTGTGTGTGTGTGTGTGTGTTGGGTGTGTGTGTGTGTGTGTGTGTGTGTGTGTAGTAAAACTGAATATATTTAATGAGAAATATGAACGATTGTTGTTTAAGTCGATCAAGCGTCTCTACACAGGGCAGGTCTCTCTCTCTCTCTCTCTCCACGTTGTTTACAAAGAGGAAGTAGAAGAGCATAGTAATTCATTTTTTTTTTTAAGAGGAAAAAAGTTTATTTAATAATGCCAGAAAAAGAAAAATAGACTTTGATGTTTGTTTGTGTAATAATTATGTACAGAGGAAGACCTGGAGGTATGTGGCTTAATACTCCACACACACACACACACACACACACACACACCTGTTTTCTCCTCACCTGCAGACAACAAATTTATCCCCACGTCAACACTTCCATTAACTCGTATGAACAAACAGAAGCCGCTGAACTTTACTGTAATTAATGAACTGTACTACCAGGAACTCCTTCGTCGGGGCCTTCGTCAGGAATGTATATCTCAGACCTCTTATTAAACTCATAGAATTTCTGAGTACAAAAAAATCATCTCCTCGTGGTTCTTGATATTTGGTTCACCTGACCTAACCTAACCCCCAGCCAGCTTATTTTACCTTAACATTAACTACCCTAACAGTAACCTAACCTAACATTAACCTCCATAACAGTAACTTAACCAACTGTGTGTGTGTGTCCCCAGTACCTCATCCCTTCCACAACTCTCCATTGTTGTCTTCTCTTTCCTCTTTTGTCATTTTATCTTTTCCTTGAACCACCCCCACACACGAAAGAGAGAGAGAGAGAGAGAGAGAGAGAGAGAGAGAGAGAGAGAGAGAGAGAGTCCTGCAGTCCTTTCCTAGTCTCTCATCACACTTCATCAGTCTCCCCTACAAACTCCACTTTTTTCTATGTTAGTGACCCTTGATTCACCTCACGCAGAAGATAAACAGACAGTCAGATGCTGTATGTGTGTTTGTAGACGAAACACCCACTCCTGTTCATTATTCTTCAAAAAAATTAAAAATCCCACAAAAAATAGTTATAATGTGTTGTTCATCTTTTCAGAAACTTAAGTGTGTTGGAAATAACATAAAAACTATCATCTTTATAACACTGAATTAATATTGTCTAGGTGAAAATCGTATTGGTAAACTAAAACTCCTTTATGTAGTTGACAAAGAGGAAGTATTGAAACATAGTACTTCATTTGTTTTTGTTTTACGAGGGATAAGTATATGTCATAATGGCAGAGGAATATAAATATACTTGGCTGTTTGTTTTAGTAATTATGTACAGACGAAGACCTGGGGTATTTAAGTTAATATAGAGATTATTGAAGGGATACATTATTATTTAAAAGTGCTGTAATGTTTTTGTTTATTTTTCTTTCAACAATGTTAAACTTTAAAAGCTGAAATCGTCTGGCTTTTATTGACTCATGATTGAGGGTCTCACTTTCTATGATACGGGGAACTCGGGGGCCATCATTGACCCTCCGAGGTGTTGACAGGACGAGGGTCGTGTAGTACTGAGAGAGAGATCCTGAGTCTTGGATTTATGTAGTGTGATAAGAATCTCTCCCTCTCCTCCCCTGCCCAGAAAATAAACCACCTCGTCAAGAGTCTTAATTACTATACTGTCTTCACAACTTTTACCTTAGAAGAGGAACTGAAATATAATAGAGACATTGTAGACTTAATGAGCTCTTGTAGTACACACACACACACACACACACTGTACCTGTCTGACGTAATACACAATAACCACACACATTATACGGTAGTAGGTCAACGTCCATTTATCGTTCTACTTCACGTGTTGCAACAACCAACTTTGCAAGGACTTTATTGCAACACTGAAATTTCCTTCTCCTCGACCAGACAAGATCAAGCGAGAGAACTTTCACAATTGTGTCTTTACTACGACTGGGAATTACAATGATGTCTTTCTTAGTGAATATTCTCTGATGTGTAGTATATTCACCTGAAGATTAGGACCCCCAGCTTATTTCACCTGAAGATTAGGATCCCAGCTTATTTCACCTGAAGATTAGGATCCCCAGCTCATTTCACCTGCAGATTAAACACCCTAACATGGCGGAACACAAAGACATTAAAGAACTGTACAAATAAAAAATAAGCCGTTTAAATTTTACGATACGTTTTCTTGCTCTCGTGAATTTTGGGATATTTGTCTATCGTAAATTACAATAAAACGTCACTAAACTTAAAATATAAAATAAATATTAGAGAGACAATGAACCGACAAGTGATCGTTTAACGCCTAATGATCTTGTGAAGGCGGTAATTAAGAGATCAAACGAGGTGGTTGTGTGGATGATGGAACACGGAGGCCAAGGAGGAAACACATTCAGGTATATTAGAGATTGAATCGGGGGTTGATATTCAGTGGGACTCGAGCCCTGGTCCTGAAAGCACCTATCCAGGCTCTCTGATCACCACACCACGATGGCCGCTGCTGCTTTGGTGAGTATCGTATAAACTTTAGAGATTAATTAGTGTTATCGGTGTTGATAAAACAGACGCTGAGATCACAGGTCCTACAACAGAGAGACGCTTCTGCTGCAGGAGTAGAGGCGAGGCACCACCAGTTGCTGTCACCTATCACGAATTTTGTTTGTCTTTCGTCAGCACTTCGTCTTAGTGCTCCTGCTGGTGGTGACAACGACGGTGAGGGCCTCGACCTTGGGGCAGCTGGAGAAAGATGATGACCTCAGTGTTAACCTCCACCTCCAGGACCCCTTAAAGGTCGACCTCCTCCTCCTACCAGCAGAGAGTCAGCAGGTCTCCGTAGTGGCTGACGAAGACCTCCACACCGCCGCTACAGGTGAGTCTTAACCTCAACAATACGTAGATATAAATTTTTAGTCTTATCCCAGTAATACAGTTAACCCTCCAGATAACGGACGTCTCTCTATATATAATCCGGTAGATGGAGGTTTCATAATCTAACGAACCCTCGATATACCGGAATTTCCTCTCCATATCGTCCGTTAAATAGAGGTTACACTGTAGGGAAGAACAAGTCAGAACCAACGGATAAATAACTCAGCTCTCTCTTATCGTGTCTCAGGCAGTCTACACCATGTCTAACCTCTTGAGTACAATGAGTTAACCCCATGAGTACTACGAATCCCCTGAACATAATGAGTTAATCCCCGAGTACTATAAATCCACAAGGGTACAATGAATCACCCGAGTACAATGAATCACCCGAGTACAATGAATCACCCGAGTACAATGAATCAACAAAATGAGTCCGATATCTCAACTCCTTCTTCCTGCACTCACACAGGCTACGGAGGAGGAGGAAGAGGAAAAGGTGGAAGAGGAAGAGGAGGAGGGAAGAGTCACACTGGCCAACAAGGTTACACCGGTAGTTACCACGACAAGGCAGGCTACAAGGGGAACAAGGGCTACAAGGGTAATCAAGGCTACAAGAGCAATTACTATGGGGACTACGGCAAGGCTCAGACCGGGGTGAGTAGAGAGAGAGAGAGAGAGAGAGAGAGAGAGAGAGAGAGTGAGTGATCAACATTATTCTTGCTGGTTGGTAAACATTATATTATACCATGTTGCTAACTTTACCACGACTCTCCCTCAGAGTTACCACGACACCCAGGGCAAGAAGTATAAGGGTCATGACGATAAACACCAGTACCACGGTGACGCTAAGAAGGGTCAGAGGGGCAAAAAGGGCCACCATTCAGGGTCTAAGGGCCACAGTAACAAGGGCCACAGTGAGAAGGTAAGTTTTGTTTCTTAGTGTTGTAGTTGAGATGTGATTTAATTTTCTTAGAGAGAGATAATTACCTTCTCTCTCACCACACAGGGAGATAATTACCTTCTCTCTCACCACACAGGGAGATAATTACCTTCTCTCTCACCACACAGGGAGATAATTACCTTCTCTCTCACCACACAGGGAGATAATTACCTTCTCTCTCACCACACAGGGAGATAATTACCTTCTCTCTCACCACACAGGGAGATAATTAACTTCTCTCTCACCACACAGGGATATAATACCTCTCTCACCACACAGGGAGATAATACTTCCTCTCACCACACAGGGAGATAATTACCTTCTCTCTCACCACACAGGGAGATAATACCTCTCTCTCACCACAGGGAGATAATTACCTTTCTCTCACCACACAGGAGATATACTTCTCTCTCACCACACAGGGAGATAATTACCTTCTCTCTCACCACACAGGGAGATAATTACCTTTCTCTCACCACACAGGGAGATAATTACCTTCTCTCTCACCACACAGGGAGATAATTACCTTCTCTCTCACCACACAGGGAGAGAAGAACGTCCACCACAAAGAGGAATACCACCACACCAAGAAGCTTTATGATGACGGTGACAACAACGAGTACCACACCAGCTATGATGATTTTGACAGCTACTTCAACACCCTCAAAGGCAAAGACTTCAAAGGTGGCCACTATAAGGTACGACCCCCTCCCTCTCTTCTTCTGCTTCCCAGTCTAGAGTACGACCCCCTCCCTCTCTTCTTCTGCTTCCCAGTCTAGAGTACGATCCCCTCCCTCTCTTCTTCTGCTTCCCAGTCTAGAGTACGACCCCTAGATTACGAGCCTTCTAGAGTATGAACCTTCCAGAGTACGACCCTCCTAGAGTACGAGCCTCCTAGAGTACGACCTCTAGAGTATGAGCCTTCTAGAGTACGACCATATATTATAGACTATGACCCCTTGAGTACCACCCCTAAAGACTATCACCCTTTAAATACGACCCCATCCTTCGTGTCTCATCCTCACAGCCACCCTCACTCTCTCCCTCTCTCCCTCACTCACTCTCCCGCTCTCCCTCTCTCCCTCACTCACTCACTCTCCCTCTCTCCCTCACTCTCCCTCATTCACCCTCCCTCTCTCCCTCACTCTCTCCCTCACTCACTCTCCCTCTCTCCCTCCCTCTCCCTCACTCACTCTCCCTCTCTCCCTCAGGGCGGGCAGCACCACGACAAACACGGTAAGAAGGGCCAATTTGATAAGGGCAAGTATCACGACGACCATCAGGGCCACAAGGGCCACTATGGCGACAAGGGCCACTATGACACTAAGAGTTCCTATGGCGACAAGGGCGGACACAAGGGCAGTTATGGTACCAGTAAAAGCAAGAGTCATGGTGGCGGTGGACACGGCAGTGGCGGTCATGGCGGTGGACATGGCGGCGGTGGCGGCTACGGAGGCGGTGGACATGGCGGCGGTGGCGGCTATGGTGGCGGTGGACATGGTAGTGGCGGCTACGGAGGCAGCGGACATGGTAGTGGCGGCTACGGAGGCGGTGGACACGGCAGTGGCGGTCATGGAGGCGGTGGACATGGCGCCGGTGGCGGCTATGGTGACGGTGGACACGGCAGTGGCGGCTATGGAGGCGGTGGACACGGCAGTGGCGGCTACGGAGGAGACACGGCAGTGGCGGCTATGGAGGCAGTGGACACGGCAGTGGCGGCTACGGAGGCGGTGGACACGGCAGTGGCGGTCATGGAGGCGGTGGACATGTCGCCGGTGGCGGCTATGGTGACGGTGGACACGGCAGTGGCGGCTACGGAGGCAGTGGACACGGCAGTGGCGGCTACGGAGGCAGTGGACACGGCAGTGGCGGCTACGGAGGCGGTGGACACGGCGCCGGTGGCGGCTATGGTGACGGTGGACACGGCAGTGGCGGCTACGGAGGCAGTGGACACGGCAGTGGCGGCTATGGAGGCGGTAGACAAGGCAGTGGCGGCTACGGAGGCAGTGATCATGGCGGCGGCGGTGAGTTACCAAGGAAGTCCCAATATTATTCGCTCCATGAATTAATGACTCTCCCTCTAATTCTACCTCTCTTTCTTTCTCTTTCTTTCTGAGAGAGTGAGAGAGAGAGATAGAGATAGAGAAAGAGAGAAAGCAATGTTTATTTACCTTGTATGTTACGTCATGTTCGGTAGTAAACATCACGACATCAACATCCACTAACCCAGCTGTCTCTTGTTCCAGACTACGGTTCACATTCCTTCGTGAAGCCCGTCACTGCTTCTGCCGCTGTCCCTCATGCCGCTGCTGTCCCTCATGCTGCTGCTGTTCCTCATGCTGCTGCTGTTCCTCATGCCGCTGCTGTTCCCGCTGTTACTGCTGTATCGCATAGTTATATATACCCTCGTCTGTAACATAGTGTACTTTACCCCTCCCTCCTACCCTCTCCCCCTTGACCGATTCCGCGCATCTGGTTCACTGTAACTGTTCCTAAACGCTCCTGCAAGGTTTAAATTATTCACGTATTTTAGCAGTATTTACATTTTCTGCTTTAACCGCCAACCTACTTATCCACCCGACCCACCCACCCACCCACCCCAACCCCCACCCGACCCACCCACCCATCCCACCCCACCCGACCCACCCAACCTACTCACACACCCACCACTGACGTTTCTGTATATACAACACACTTATCTATAGGCATACAGACATACAGACATGCAGGCATACTGACATACAGACATGCAGGCATACCGACATACAGACATGCAGGCATACCGACATACAGACATGCAGGCATACCGACATACAGACATGCAGGCATACCGACATACAGACATGCTCAGATGGATATTATATTGAATGTATTTATTGAATTAAAAAAATTTGTCTTGCTAATTTTGTTTTATATTAACTCACGAAGGTCAGTTGAGAAAGAATGAGTACAGCATAGTTATGGCCACAAGACCCTGAGAGATGGCCACACGACCCTAAAATATGGCCATACAACATTGAATAATAGGTCAGGTGGCCAAACGACCCTAAAAGATGGCCACACAAACTGAATAATAGTTCAGGTAGCCAAACGACCCTAAAAGATGGCCACACAACACTGAATAATAGGTCAGGTGGCCAAACGACCCTAAAAGATGGCCACACAACACTGAATAATAGGTCTGGTGGCCAAACGACCCTAAGGGATGGCCATACAACATTGAATAATAGGTCAGGTGGCCATACGATCCTAAGAGATGGCCACACAATCTTGAATAATAGGTCAGATGGCCACATGACCCTGAGAGGTGGCCACACAACATTGAAAATAGGTCAGATGGCCAAACGACCCTAAAAGATGGCCACACAACCCTGAATAATAGGTCAGGTGGCCAAACGACCCTAAAAGATGGCCACACAACCCTGAATAATAGGTCAGGTGGCCAAGCGACCCTCACACTCACCTGACAGGGTTCACCTAGAGTCATTAAAGAGACTAAGAGACGGACAGGAGGGCGGAGAAGTAGACAGGCAGACGGACAGCAGGGCGGAGAAGTAGACAGGCAGACGGAGAGACAATTCACTGACTCTACTATGGGACAACACGACAGTCGTTCTCTCTCTCTCTCTCTCCCATCAAGGAAGCGAGAGGTTGTGGGGCGTGGTCTCGTCATTCACCCCGCAACACACGAGGTTGACTCAGTGTAATTAATGTTTATCTGTTCCCTGCAGTGTTGTTGGTGGCTGCCGTGCCTCTACGACTTTTTGCAGGAGCTGAACTGAAGGCGGGAGGAAGTTCTTTTGAGTTTCTTGTTTCTTTGTGAAGTTTGGTGAGGCGAAATTAGATCATAACTAACGTCACAGGTGTACCTCTGAACAAGAGGTCTGCTGTGTATAATGTAAACTATAAGAATATTTGGCTCACCTTAAGATTAACCCACCCAGCTTAACACTACTTGGGGGGTTAGGTTAGGCTAGGTTAGATTAGGTATTTTGTATCAGTTAAACATAACGTAAGGAAAAAAATGTTTTATTTCCATATATTTACATAAAAAACTTATACAAACAAACAAAGACTTATTCTATGTATGTATTTACGACAAGTTGCAAACAGTAAACAAACAATGCGAAACAAATATAATAAAGCGTGAGGCAGAGGCTTCCACAGTGTACATCTGAGACATGGCGTGACGGCAGGAGGGTGTAGAGCTGCGGCTGTAGTAAGCTCGTCCAGGTGATCTCTCCGTAGTCCAGTAGGTGACCCAAGTTTAGACGCCGTTATTGGGGAAGTCAGGTAATGGTGATGGTGGTAGTGGTGGTGGTGGAGGTAGTAGTAGTGGTGGTGATGGTGGTGGTGTCGACAGATTTAGTATGGCGGGGAGTTTACTCTGCAGTTGTTGCTGCTCGTGGGAGGAGCTGTGGCTGCTGCTGCGTGACTGTTTGTTGGAGGCGTTCAGGCTACTGCATGGCTGTCAACGAGAGGTCCTGCTGCATAACTGTCAGTGAGTGGTGCTGTTGTGACGTCACCAGGAACAATGGTCAAGGGTATGACGATGGAGTGAGACCCATAGCCGCCATGGTCGTCGTGGCCATATCCTCCGTGGCCATGGTCGTCGTGGCCATATCCTCCGTGGCCATGTTCGTCGTGGCCATATCCTTTGTGGTCGTCGTGGCCATGTCCTCCGTGGCCATGGTCGTCGTGGCCATATCCTTTGTGGTCGTCGTGGCCATATCCTCCGTGGCCATGGTCGTCGTGGCCATATCCTCCGTGGCCATGGTCGTCGTGGCCATATCCTTTGTGGTCGTCGTGGCCATATCCTCCGTGGCCATGGTCGTCGTGGCCATATCCTTTGTGGTCGTCGTGGCCATATCCCTTGTGGTCGTCGTGGCCATATCCCTTGTGGTCGTCGTGGCCATATCCTTTGTGGTCATCGTGGCCATATCCTTTGTGGTCGTCGTGGCCATATCCTTTGTGGTCGTCGTGGCCATATCCTCCGTGGCCATGGGCGTCGTGGCCATGTCCTTTATGGTCGTCGTGGCCATAACCCTTGTGGTCGTCATGGCCATATCCTTTGTGGTCGTCGTGGCCATATCCTCCGTGGCCATGGTCGTCGTGGCCATGTCCTTTATGGTCGTCGTGGCCATATCCCTTATGGTCGTCGTGGCCATATCCCTTATGGTCGTCGTGGCCATATCCCTTGTGGTCGTCATGGCCATATCCCTTGTGGTCGTCGTGGCCATAATCGCCCTTGTGTCCGCCCTTCTTGCCATAGGAACTCTTGTGGCCATAGTGGCCCTTGTCGCCATATTGGCCCTTGTGGCCCTTGTGGTCGTCGTGGTACTTGCCCTTCTCATGGTGGCCCTTCTTGCCGTGTTTGTTGTGGTGGGAACCTCCCTGGGGTGAGGAGAAGAGGGTGAGTGAGGGAGGAAGAGGGAGAGTGAGGGAGGAAGAGTGAGGGAGGAAGAGGGTGGGTGAGGGAGGAAGAGGGTGAGTGAGGGAGGAAGAGGGAGAGTGAGGGAGGAAGAGGGTGAGTGAGGGAGGAAGAGGGTGAGTGAGGGAGGAAGAGGGTGAGTGAGGGAGGAAGAGGGTGAGTGAGGGAGGAAGAGGGTGAGTGAGGGAGGAAGAGGGTGAGTGAGGGAGGAAGAGGGTGAGTGAGGGAGGAAGAGGGAGAGTGAGGGAGGAAGAGGGTGAGTGAGGGAGGAAGAGGGTGAGTGAGGGAGGAAGAGTGAGGGAGGAAGAGCGAGGGAGGAAAAGTGAGGGAGGAAGAGGGAGAGTGAGGGAGGAAGAGTGAGGGAGGAAGAGTGAGGGCGGAAGAGGGAGGGAGGTAGAGGGAGGGAGGAAGAGGGAGGGAGGAAGAGGGAGGGAGGAAGACGAGAAGGAGGGAGGAGGGGGAGAAGGGAGGGAGGAAGAGGGTGAAGGAGGGAGGAAGAGGGAGGGAGGAAGAGGGAGGGAGGAAGACGAGAAGGAGGGAGGAGGGGGAGAAGGGAGGGAGGAAGAGGGTGAGTGAGGGGGGAAGGCGGGGGTAGGGAGGAAGAGGGAGGGAGGAAGGCATAGTGAGAGGGTCTTATACAGTACACATACATACACACACACACACACACACACACACCTGTATCCTCGAGAGACGGTATATTCCCTCAGGTACAGTATTAACATGTAATAGGACCTACCTTATAATGACCGCCCTTGAAGTCCTTCCCCTTGTGAGCATCGAAGTAGCTGTCAAATGAGTCGTGTTTCCCATAATACTTCTTCTTGTCACCGTCATCATAGAACTTCTTG
Organism: Homarus gammarus; assembly: GCA_958450375.1. Taxonomy (NCBI): domain Eukaryota; kingdom Metazoa; phylum Arthropoda; class Malacostraca; order Decapoda; family Nephropidae; genus Homarus; species Homarus gammarus. Next base: position 7,157,435 of record CAUDMG010000536.1, on the reverse strand, counting down.
GTGTGGTGGTACTCCTCCTTGTGGTGCACGTCCTTCTCCCCCTATGTGGTGTCAGTATGAGGTACAGTCAACACATGAATAGAAATATTTATCTTGAATAGCTAACTGACTCGTAGGTCCAATAGCTAACTGACTCATAGGTCCATTGTGAGGTTTAATCTTGAGATGAAAACAAGAACTATTGTTGATCTTCGTAACTCTAACAATCAGTGGTCGTGTTATGTGTGGTGGATTGATTGGAGCAACTGAGGGTGAATCACACTAATGGGGTTTACAATGGATTACCCAGCACATCTAACAATAAACTTTGTTATTATTAGGGGTAAGAACTGGCAGGGAACACGAGTGAGAGTATAAACAAAAATAGTGCCTGGTGTCCACAGTTAAATGAAAAACACTTTCTTCTTTACAGCTACAACGGACTGAGACGAAATACCTGGCCTCATTATGAGCTGTTATATTATCAAACAATTTAAGTTAAAACTAATATGAAAAAATGTATAACAGATGAAGCTACAAAGATTTTCTATATTATTAACCACAAAATATTCAGTAAAAGTAAGAATCCTCACCTTATCTTTGTGACCTTTGTTATGGTGACCTTTGGAGCCGTAGTGGTGACCTTTCTTTCCCTTCTTGCCCTTGTGAGCGTCGCCATAATACTTGTGCTTGTCGTCGTGACCCTTGTATTTATTGCCGTGGTCGTCGTGGTAACCCTGGTGAGGTGAGTGAGTGAGTGAGTGAGGTGAGTGAGTGAGTGAGTGAGGTGAGTGAGTGAGTGAGGTGAGTGAGTGAGGTGAGTGAGTGAGTGAGTGAGTGAGTGAGGTGAGTGAGTGAGTGAGTGAGTGAGTGAGTGAGTGAGTGAGCAAATAACGTAATCAAATATTATCTTAATTATATAAGAAAGGGTTTAATTAGTGCGTAAACCCTTATGGTAACAGCATATGTACAGACAGACAGGTATGTATAAGCATAGGTAGACATGCATGTATAAATGGTGAGCGTATATTACTAACATTAACCTTTAAAAAAGCGACCATTGGCAGTCCGGATAAAATATATTTAAATCGCATAATCAGAGCTGTATAGTCACGTTAGAGGTGGATGAGGGAACAGTTTCAGTTAAAAGTCAACGGCAAATCTAATTCCCTACATCCAGTTAATCTGTTCATTACACTGACACACCAAGCCCTCTCCAACACGTACACTGCATGTTTACTCCGATACTACTACTACTACTACTACTACTACTGCCGTCAACACTCACCTTGTACTGCGCCTTGCCGTGGTCACCGTAGTGGCTGCCCTTGTGGCCCTTATTAGCCTTGTAGCCCTTGTGGCCCTTGTAGCCTGCCTTGTCGTGGTAGCTGCCCTTATAGCCCTTGTGTCCCTTGTGGCCCTTACCTCCTCCGTAGCCTTTGTGCCCTTTGTCGTGTCCGTAACCTGGATATAAAGAGGGGAAATAATAATAATAATAATAATAGTAGTTATGATGATAAATTTAAAGGTTTAATTACTCTCTCTCTCTCTCTCTCTCTCTCTCTCTCTCTCTCTCTCACCAGAAAAACCTACACACTACAAACTTCACAAAGAGAACTTGTAATTTGCCCAAGTTAAAGTATAAACTTGGACTTCAACAAAAAAGCAAGTGTGTCATGTACCCAGGAGTAAGTGTTGCCGTGTCAAACATCTGCTGCTCCAGTGTTTGTCAACTTCTTATTAACAACTCTGGTTTGGTATTGTTGATGTGGCTTAACTTAAGAGAAATTGTCATGCACCCAGAAGCCTTTAAGGACTCGAGTTTTTATTTAACTTTGAGATACATAATAACTTGACTTCTTCATCAAAGGGAGACATTAAATAACGTGTTTGTCTCTTATAAATTCAGAATTATTATGAGCATTGACGTTGTTTATGATTACCGAGTCAATAAAATCGTTTACGAGACGCTACTTTGTTTGTCTAGTAGGAACCACAAGGGTGAAGATCCCAGAGGAAACACAAGACTTGTCGACCTTACCTCAGATTCAGATTTGCCCACGAGGGGGCTAGTTTATTGGGCACCCCCTTACATCCTGTGCAAGGTGAAGCGCAGAAGCGTTTACAGCGCCCAACAGGGAAGTATGAAAAGTTCATACTTGCCTTTTTCGACCTTACCTGTAGCGGCGGTGTGGAGGTCCCCACCAGCCACGACAGAGACCTGCTGACTCTGTGCTGACTGGAGATGGAGGAGGAGGTCGGCTTCTACGGGCTCTTGGAGGGGAAGGTTGGCCTCTACGGGGTCCTGGAGATGTAAGTCAACATTGAGGTCTTTCTTCTCCAGCTGCCCCATGGTCGTGGCCCTCACCGTCTCTGCTGCCGCCGCCGAGAACAGCAGCAGCAACAGCACAGCGCGGCCTTGCTGTAAGACGAAGAGAGGAGATTGAAGTATGTTAATCCTAGTACAGAAGCAGGATCACTAATGTAACTCTCATGAAGGTTAACCACAGTTCTCAAGGAGTTAAACCACAGTTCTCAAGGAGTTAAACCATCATCCTCAAAGAATTAAACTATCATCCTCAAGGAATTAAACCAATAGCATCACAAATGCCCAAAGGCTAACAATGAAGCAACCAAGACAGAGAAAGTTTAAAGTACCTCCCCAGACACACAACAACTAATCAACAAAGACAAACACCGAGACTCACCCATCCTTCGCCACACATCTCAAGAGAGGAGCTCGTCGTCGTCAGGAAGGGAAGGGAGCTCACACTACCACTGACATCACTAGGGGTCGTCACCGCCTCTTTATACCTACCCTAACCACTTCCCGTCACAGTAGTTACCAAGCTCTGATAAACACGTCCAGCCGACCGTTCAGAATGGCTGTTCTATACATTCACATCAAGATTTCCTTTTACGGGGCGATCAAGTTCTTTGGGTTTCTACGGTGGATCGTCAGTTGTGTGTCTATCAGAACTAGCCAAGAGGAGGTACCATTCTCCCCTTCCCCTTTCCTCCATTCACTCCTTCCCTTTCTTCCTCCTCCTTCCCTCTTTCTCTTTTCCCCTTTCTCCTCCTTCCCCTTCATTGACTTTCTTCTTCCCTCATCCCTATTCACCCTCTTCCTCTTCCCTCCTTTTTTTTTAATTCCCCTTCCTCTCCCCTTCTCCCCTTCACCTCCCCTACATTCACCCAAAGTTAACGGTGTAGCCAATTGTGCGTGGCAATAGCCTTGGCTGTCGGAACTTACGAAATAAAAAACAAAATCACTCCTGTGTCTTCTTTTATTTTGTGAATTTTTTTTGTTTTGTGGATGAAAACATAAAATAGCAGACTAGAAATATTCATAATTTTGATCTGGTAATAAAAAAACAGAAAGTAAAAGAAATTCGTTGGTTTTTTTTCACTATTTTTACGTTTTTTACTTCTTCCTTCCTTCTATGTTTCCCTTCTTCCTATCTCCTCTCTCTCCTACCTTCCACTTTGATCAAATTTTCCTTCCTTCCTTTCCTCCTTCCCTCCCTCCTCACCTATCTCTCTCTCTCTCTCTCCTCTCATTCATCAATTACACCCCTTTCTTACATTTCTTCCTTGTCTCTTCTTCGTATGGCTATTATAAGGCTCGAGGTCTAGGGATAATGGCTGGGGCTCTCAGTATGTCTGCCTCATGCTTCTAGTGTGAGCATATGTCTTAGTGGAAGTTCCTAGATGGTGTTGTATTTGTTTACGTGGCCACACTACTGCTACTACGACTACTACTACTTCCATTACTGCTACTCTTACTACTACTATCATTACTACAATTATTAACACTGCTTCCATTATTACTACTACTACTATTAACCTACTACTACTGGTACTACTACTAATACTACTACTATTTGTTGTTTTACTAGAGTGTTTGGAAGCACACACACACACACACACACACACACACACACACACACACACACACACACACTCATGGCCTCCTCTCTGCCTTTGCTATCCACCATCTTCCTCTTGCTTCCTTTCTCTCCTCATCTTCTCTTCACTGTCTCTCTCTGGCCTTACTCTTGCTCTACCTCTCCTCCAAGCTATCACCCATTTCCTGACATCATCTCCTCTCTCCTTGTCAGTTCTCTACTCCTCCTCCTCCTCTTCCGTTAGCTGTACTCTCGCTCTTCTCCACTAACTACCGCGAACTATCTTAAGTTCTTCCCATCACCTGAAGATTAAATATCCCGCTTAATTCACTTCATTACTAAACATTCTAACACTTCCTAGGGGGTTAAGTTAGGTTGGGTTGGGTTAGGTTAGCGTCAGGTTAGGTTACGTCAAATTAGGTTCAGTTGGATTAAGTTAATATAGGAGAGGATAGGTTAGGTTAGCATTAGGGGTGTTAATCTTCAGGTGAAATAAGCTTTGAGGAGGAAGGGAGGGGGGTTAATCTTCAGGTGAAATAAGCTTTGAGGAGGAAGGGAGGGGGGTTAATCTTCAGGTGAAATAAGCTTTAAGGAGGAAGGGAGGGGGGTTAATCTTCAGGTGAAATAAGCTGAAGAAATAATTAACCATAGGGAAGGCTACATCGGGACAGTCAATACCGCCGACCGTCTCTTTGTCACAACAAGGCGCCCATAGAAGGGAGGTCCATGCCGGTAGACACAGCGAGGTCCAGGCCGGTAGACACAGCGAGGTCCATGCCGGTAGACACAGCGAGGTCCATGCCGGTAGACACAGCGAGGTCCAGGCCGGTAGACACAGCGAGGTCCATGCCGGTAGACACAGCGAGGTCCAGGCCGGTAGACACAGCGAGGTCCAGGCCGGTAGACACAGCGAGGTCCAGGCCGGTAGACACAGCGAGGTCCAGGCCGGTAGACACAGCGAGGTCCAGGCCGGTAGACACAGCGAGGTCCAGGCCGGTAGACACAGCGAGGTCCATGCCGGTAGACACAGCGAGGTCCAGGCCGGTAGACACAGCGAGGTCCAGGCCGGTAGACACAGCGAGGTCCATGCCGGTAGACACAGCGAGGTCCAGGCCGGTAGACACAGCGAGGTCCAGGCCGGTAGACACAGCGAGGTCCAGGCCGGTAGACACAGCGAGGTCCAGGCCGGTAGACACGCGTAACTGTCTCCCTGAGGATGGCGTCTGTGTAGCCCGGAACGGTAGAGGAATAAAGAAACTGAGCTCTTTCCTGTGTTTCCCTCCCACCCATCCTTAGGACTTGACTGCTAGTTTAATAATACGCAGAAAAGAAGTATGTAGCTTAACCATAATAGTAATAACTTCACTGACTGTATAATTCTCTTCAAACTCCCAACAGGAAAAAAATAGAACTTCAATATCGCCAGGCGTAAATATGGTTGACACCTGTCTCAAAGTCACCTATATATTTCAATTACTAGATTACCTATCGTCAAAAACAATTAACCTCAGGAATATAGAATAATATAATACCCTTACCCGTGTAGTGTAGCGATATATAGTGCTGGAATATCATCACAATCATCACAAACTGAGGCTTGACAGAGAGTGTGTAGTGCACGTGGTGAAGTCTGGGTCAGTGACCTACTTGAAGAAAGCGGATCACTCAAACGAAAAATTTGCTATATTGAAATTTTTAAAATTCGAGGATATTAACACTTACTGCTGTGCCCTCTTTGTTTACAAATCTATCAATCACTTGCTTGACAATAATTACTTCCAGTTCCGGAATAATCAGAGATACAACTTAAGGCACCCCGAGCTACTAAGACCACCCCCCCCCCCCCCCCATTCACTCCTCTCAGTCCCAGACCTCCATAAAATACCACGGTGTGAAGGTGTGGAACAACCTACCCCCACCCATCCGAACAAAGACTACGCTCCCTTCCTTTAAATCATCTCTAAAAAAATATCTATTGTCGAAGTATTATTATTTTTTGTAACACTTACTATATTTACAGTACTTGCTTTTATTGTACCATCAAATCCGTTTCATCGGAAATTATCATGTAAATAAATAAGTAATTACCATTGCAATAAACATAATTGCCAACTAGACATAATCCTGACAGCTCTGTCCTCTTGCTCAACCTTATTACTGGACAACCCAGGCTGTACTGCTGCCCCATTATACTTATGTGCTTAAGGTCCACTCTGACTTATATATATATGTGTATGTGTATGTGTGTGTGTGTGTGTGTGTGTGTGTGTGTGTGTGTATACCTGTATATGTATGTGTATATATGTGTGTATAAATAAATAAATAAATAAATACAAAATAAATAGAAATAATAAATAATAAAATAAATAAATATTGAAGTGATAACCGTGGTAACATGTTCTTATTACCACCATGCTATTGTACTATTCCAGATGATACCAAATGTTACATAATACTTCCTTGAGATAAATGTATAGTATATATCAGGTGCCTCAAAGAGAGCTCAGGTTCTCAACTGGCTCAGCCATGTTAATATTGTTATTATTATTCACTCTGTATCTGTATTTTTCCGGCTAAATAAACTGTTAGAATCAATCAATTCACTCAATCCCTGGTCACCTCACCGTGGCTGGTCCAGTGATGCCAACCGTTCCGGCTTGACACAGGTGTTGTAGTGGTAAAGTTTAGTCAACTCAGTTATATTTATTAATTAAAATTTCCTAAAATAATTTGATATTATCAAATTATTAAAAAAAATTATTAAGATTTATTCGGATTTTTTACCTTAGATGATGATAATGGTTTAATGGTCCTCAGCGACTCAACAGCCGACCTCCAATGATGGTTTAATGGTCCTCAGCGACTCAACAGCCGACCTCCAATGATGGTTTAATGGTCCTCAGCGACTCAACAGCCGACCTCCAATGATGGTTTAATGGTCCTCAGCGACTCAACAGCCGACCTCCAATGATGGTTTAATGGTCCTCAGCGACTCAACAGCCGACCTCCAATGATGGTTTAATGGTCCTCAGCGACTCAACAGCCGACCTCCAATGATGGTTTAATGGTCCTCAGCGACTCAACAGCCGACCTCCAATGATGGTTTAATGGTCCTCAGCGACTCAACAGCCGACCTCCAATGATGGTTTAATGGTCCTCAGCGACTCAACAGCCGACCTCCAATGATGGTTTAATGGTCCTCAGCGACTCAACAGCCGACCTCCAATGATGGTTTAATGGTCCTCAGCGACTCAACAGCCGACCTCCAATGATGGTTTAATGGTCCTCAGCGACTCAACAGCCGACCTCCAATGATGGTTTAATGGTCCTCAGCGACTCAACAGCCGACCTCCAATGATGGTTTAATGGTCCTCAGCGACTCAACAGCCGACCTCCAATGATGGTTTAATGGTCCTCAGCGACTCAACAGCCGACCTCCAATGATGGTTTAATGGTCCTCAGCGACTCAACAGCCGACCTCCAATGATGGTTTAATGGTCCTCAGCGACTCAACAGCCGACCTCCAATGATGGTTTAATGGTCCTCAGCGACTCAACAGCCGACCTCCAATGATGGTTTAATGGTCCTCAGCGACTCAACAGCCGACCTCCAATGATGGTTTAATGGTCCTCAGCGACTCAACAGCCGACCTCCAATGATGGTTTAATGGTCCTCAGCGACTCAACAGCCGACCTCCAATGATGGTTTAATGGTCCTCAGCGACTCAACAGCCGACCTCCAATGATGGTTTAATGGTCCTCAGCGACTCAACAGCCGACCTCCAATGATGGTTTAATGGTCCTCAGCGACTCAACAGCCGACCTCCAATGATGGTTTAATGGTCCTCAGTGACTCAACAGCCGACCTCCAATGATGGTTTAATGGTCCTCAGCGACTCAACAGCCGACCTCCAATGATGGTTTAATGGTACTCAGCGACTCAACAGCCGACCTCCAATGATGGTTTAATGGTACTCAGCGACTCAACAGCCGACCTCCAACCACTATTTTCCTCAGGTATTATAAATATTATTACTAAAATTTTTATCACAAAATTTATTAGTGATTATAAGTACAAGTTATAGGTAAAGTAATCAGCTGTAGTGACAACATCTGATGGCACACACACACACACACACACACACTTGTCAACCCTCAGTGAGACAGGACGTGCCCCGAAGGCGCTCCCGGTTTTAGCAGCCAGGCCGAGTCTGTTTGGCCCTGCCACTCCCCCTGCTATACCCCAACGCCCTACCAGCCTTACTACACCAGGATCGATTCAGCAAAACATTCTAGTGATTAGTGAACGATTGATTACGGAGCAGTGCAATAAGTGATTACCATACAGTGCTCGATAGTGCACCCCAAGGAAAAGTCAGACAGTGGGCACTTTATCGGTCACCTTTAAAGTGCCAGTGACAAGGACCACCGCGGTGTTTACATATATCGTGAAAACTGTGTCGGCGACCCCAAGCACCAGGGACAAAGACCACGGTCTTTACGACTGACAAATATTAACAGATGTCTACCAGTGTCAGTGTCCCTCAAAGTGCCGCCAGTGACAAACACTTCCGTCCGCCCACAACAGATTTCAACAGATGGCCACCAATCACTTACTCCCGACGCACTCTGTACCATCTAAAGCGTGGGAACGGTTATCCTGATGGCAGTGTTATCGCGCTACTCAAGTCACTAAACCTATTCCACGCGCGGAGCCGTAGACAAGGCCGTCATGCACATAAGCCCATTAGAACCGTAACCTCCACTAGGAAACCGGAGAAACCCACCCCTGACAGACCATACCACCACACTGAAGTTCCACGGATATGGTATGATCTCCCGTCTTTACTGCTATCCAACGTCACTTCCCTAGCTAACAAGTTCGACGAGCTGGCAACTACAGTCAGGTCAACCGCCGCGAGCGTCGTTGCCATATGTGAGGCCTGGCAAATTGTGCCTGAAACGTGTCATATTGAGGGATATCAACTCTTTCATCACCTTCGTTCACAAAGACGCGGAGGGGGCGTTGCCCTCTTCTGTCAAGATGACCTACGCCCGTCACGCCTGGATGTTCAAGTCCCAGCAGATGTGGAAGCATTATGGGTACGTGTCGTGCTAAGAGCCCACCCACGCAACACTGCTTCCATTATAATCTGTGTGGCATACCATCCGCCTCGATCACCCACCAGAGACACTCTTATCAATCATCTCATCACCACCTCAGACCACCTCAGAGTTAGGTACCCATGTGCCAAGTTAATATTATGTGGGGATTTAAATGAAATTGACACCACTGATATCCAGGACCAGCTATCACTATCACAAGTTGTGACCTTCCCCACACACGGTCAAAATACCCTGGACCTTATCTTAACTGACTTAGCGGACCAGTACCAACCACCTCAACCAATGCCTCCTATCGGGTGTAGCACACACTTATCAGTGCTCTGGTCCCCAGCTGCCACTCCCACTCAAGTACAGAGACCCTACATCAAGACCTACAGGCCGATTACTGACTCTGCAGTGCGCCTCTTCGGGCAGTGGATAGTTCACCATCCCTGGACTGAAGTACTTAGCGTGGATGACGTGGAAACCAAATGGATAAATTATACCAACACCACCACGCAAGCTCACCACCACTTCTTCCCCGAGAAGTCCGTCAGATCTCACCCAGCTGACTTGCCCTGGATCACACCTCGGATCAAAAGACTTATGCAACAGAGAGACAGAGCCTTTCATCTCAATGACCACATCCGCTACAGGTCCCTTCGCAACCGAGTCATCCGCGAAATACGCACTGCAAAGAAGTCCCACTACCCAACCAAATTACAACACCTGAAACAGACCAACATCAGTCAATGGTATGGTAAGCTTAAAGAACTCTGTGGACTAAACAATAAGACACACCCCCTCCCCTTCCTTAGCCATCTCACTAGTGTTGACGCAGCTGAGCAAACAAATAACCATTTCGCTACTATATGCCAGACGCTCCCACGGCTTGACACAACCACTCTCCCTGCTTACCTACCAGCCCCCTTCCCACTGACTTAGTAGAAGAATTTGACGTAGCAAAACGCCTGGACAAACTAAAATTAAAACGCTCTACCACCCCCATTGACTTACCAATGAAACTCTTCAAGGAGTTCTCCCCGGAGCTTGCTAAACCCCTCTGCTCCATCATCAATGCTTCTCTCAGTCAAGCCAGATGCCCAGCTGACTGGAAGACCTCTTATGTATCACCAGTGCCCAAGTCAACCAGCCCACAATCCTTAAATCAGCTACGACCTATTGCAATCACCCCAATACCCAGCCTAATCTGTGAAAGTTTTGTGTTCGACTGGGCTTATGCTGATATTGCAGGAGTCGTAGACCCTCAGCAATTTGGCAACATGAAAACTTCCTCCACCACTCACTGTCTTGTCAGCTTTCTCGATTACATATACCGCCATCTCGAGAAACGAAAAACGTCTGTAGCTGTCGCCTTCATTGATTTCACTAAAGCGTTCGACCTAGTCGACCACAATATAATCATCAACAAAGCTATTGACCTCGGGCTTCGAAGAAGCCTCATACCATGGCTTACAGACTTCCTCAGTGACCGACGCCAAGCTGTACGCTTCCGAGGGGCTGTCTCCACCTTTCAGTCACTCACCTGTGGCGTCCCCCAAGGCACCAAGATGGGACCACTCTGCTTCCTTATGCTCATCAATGATGCCCTAAGAGAAACCCCTGCTCGCTGGAAATATGTCGACGACTCCACCATTGGGATCAGCGTCAACAATTCTGCTCCCAACTATACCGCCCTTCAGGATTTATTGAACAGTCTCCAAAACTGGGCTACCAACAACCATGTCACCATCAACCATACCAAGACCATGGTTATGCACATCAACCTCTCCTCCGACATTGTCCCACCTCCTTCCATTACTCTAGGTCCGAACACACTCCAGGTCGTAGATTCCACGAAGCTCCTCGGCGTCACCATAGACAACAAACTAAATTGGAAACCACACGTCAATGAAGTTGTCAAATCCTCCAGTTTCCGTCTCCACCTCCTCCGCCGACTCAAGTCCCTCGGAGTTCCTGCACACGAGCTCCTCAGTGTTTACACAACATTCATACTTCCCAAGCTCACCTATGCCTCCCCCACCTGGTCTTCCTCCCTAAATGCCACACAACGTAAACACCTAGAAAAAGTGCAAAAGAGGGCATGCAAGATTATTCTCTCCTCCTCCTACTCCACATATCAAGAAGCGCTCAACACACTGACCCTTTCGACTCTCACTGACCATCACCACGACCTCATCTGCAAATTTGGTAAGAAGCTTCTACACCATCCCCGACACCGGCTCCTACTACCACCCGAGGTCCCTTGTCCGAGAATTGCTGTTCGACACCACAACCGCATCCAGCCCATACGTGCACGAACTGATCGCTATAAGAACAGCCCAGTCCCAACCATTGTAAAAATTATCAATAACTTGTAATACTGTAACACTGTCACTATGTTGAATTGAACTGTAGTTTGAGCTTTTCCCCATCTAAGTTATTATATGTCTTATTTGTGTCACTTATGTTACTTGTATATTATTTGTAATTCGTAACCCATTCCCCAAATATGTAACTGTATATTTTCAGCCTTCTGGCTGCCAAGCTCTTTCAATAAACCGTTAATTATTATTATTATTATTATTATTATTACACACACACACACACACACACACACACACACACACACAGCATCATAAGGGTAACACAAAGACGTCAGTATATTACACTATAACTTTATTAAACATAATAATAAGCTGGAGAACAAAACACCTTTTAACACCTCTAATAACATAAAACATTGTTGTAGGTTTTTAAGAAATACAGTTAGTGGCTCAGTGCACATTACGAGGTAGATGAACAGATGACGCAATGGTTAACAAGTGGTATTGTTATTACTATTATTGTTATTATTGTTGTTGTTGTTGTTTCACCTGGAGACATAATGAGATAAACTTCACAATAAATCATTGTTCACTGAGGACTGTGAGAGAGACTGAGAAGGTCCTCTTGAGACGACTGAGGAAGAGGAGTGTCGGCCCTGGCAGTTGTTGGAGTGTTTGTTGACGCTAAGTGTGTGTGTGTAAGAGAGCTGTGACGTATCTGCCACTACCACCTGCACTCAGGTGTTCTTAGATAAACTTGGCAAAGTCACCGAAACTTTCGAAGGTGTGAGTGCCCTTTGGCGTACCACCAGCCACCAGGAGACCGAGAGGCTGTGAGGACGACGTTGATGAGGGCGTGTAGGATGGAGCCGCCACCAGTGTTGGAGTTGGTGGTCGTGGTGGAGGAACTAATGATGGAGAGGGAGAGAATAATGTAGGGGACTTGGATGATGATGCAGGAACATACATCGGGACGAAGCCTGAAGCGGGACCTGTCTTAGCGACTGTGGTGACGGGCTGCACGTTGGAGTGTGAGCCATAGCCGCCGTGGCCTGTGTGGGGCAAAGGTGGCTCTTTATACATCACTCAATAGTTACTTATACTTTACGTGAATATGGTTGATAGTTACTTATACTTATACTTATACTTTACGTGAATAAGGTTGACAGCTACTTATTCTCATACTTATACATATACATCAGGTACCCCCCGCCCCGTGAGAGAGAGAGGCATCAGGTGAGAGAGACAGTGTGTTTACTTATGGCTGACAACATTTTTAAAGCCTACTCACCGTGGTGGTCGTGGCCATAACCGCCATGATGATCGTCATGGCCATATCCTTTGTGGTCGTCGTGGCCATATCCTTTGTGGTCGTCGTGGCCATATCCTCCGTGGCCATGGGCGTCGTGGCCATGTCCTTTATGGTCGTCGTGGCCATATCCTTTGTGGTCGTCGTGGCCATATCCTCCGTGGCCATGGGCGTCGTGGCCATGTCCTTTATGGTCGTCGTGGCCATAACCCTTGTGGTCGTCATGGCCATATCCTTTGTGGTCATCGTGGCCATATCCTCCGTGGCCATGGTCGTCGTGGCCATATCCCTTATGGTCGTCGTGGCCATATCCCTTGTGGTCGTCATGGCCCTTGTGGTCATCATGGCCATATCCCTTGTGGTCGTCGTGGCCATAATCGCCCTTGTGTCCGCCCTTCTTGCCATAGGAACTCTTGTGGCCATAGTGGCCCTTGTCGCCATATTGGCCCTTGTGGCCCTTGTGGTCGTCGTGGTACTTGCCCTTCTCATGGTGGCCCTTCTTGCCGTGTTTGTCGTGGTGGGAACCTCCCTGGGGTGAGGAGAAGAGGGTGAGTGAGGGAGGAAGAGGGAGGGAGGAAGAGGGAGAGTGAGGGAGGAAGAGGGAGGGAGGAAGAGGGTGAGTGAGGGAGGAAGAGTGAGGGAGGAAGAGGGAGGGAGGAAGAGGGTGAGTGAGGGAGGAAGAGGGAGGGAGGAAGAGGGAGGAAGAGGGAGGAAGAGGGTGAGTGAGGGGGGAAGGAGGAGGTAGGGAGGAAGAGGGAGGGAGGAAGAGGGAGGAAGAGGGAGAGTGAGGGAGGAAGAGGGTGAGTGAGGGAGGAAGAGGGTGAGTGAGGGAGGAAGAGTGAGGGAGGAAGAGGGTGAGTGAGGGAGGAAGAGGGAGAGTGAGGGAGGAAGAGTGAGAGTGAGGGAGGAAGAGTGAGGGAGGAAGAGGGAGGGAGGAAGAGGGTGAGTGAGGGAGGAAGAGGGAGAGTGAGGGAGGAAGGAGGGGGGAGGGAGGAAGACGAGAAGGAGGGAGGAGGGGGAGAAGGGAGGGAGGAAGAGGGTGAGTGAGGGGGGAAGGAGGGGGGGGAGGAGGAGGGAGGCCGCCTCATCTGACTTTGCGAAATAATGACACATTTTGGGAAGGTGAAACATCTCACCTGTGCTCCTCACCTGGGAGTTAATTAAGAATATTACCCACACTGAACTAATCTTATTTGGAGGGTAAATTTGGGGCCCAGCACTATTCTATTTTAATCCTTATGAGCTGCGTTGATAAGGGTGAATTTTTAGAGTGAATTATTCTTATCTTGAGGGATATGTCCTTTTTGTCGTGTGTGTGTGTAATGCAAGTAGTTGGTATACATATATGTGTGTGTACATGTGCAGTGTAGGTATGTTTAACCTGAATAAATGAATGAATAAGTAAAGGGAGAGAAAACAGAAAAATAAACATTTAAAAAAAGTAAAATAAATTATTAGATAAAAACACGAAATTAAGACACGCAAAAAAACACGAGAAGAGAAAAATAAACAAATTCCAAAAAAATATGATTAATAAACACACAAAAATAAAGTTATTAAGAATATAAACGGACACACACACACACACACACAGGCCCAAGACGCACATGAACACCAACACTGTCTCACCTCCACTATTCCTGTACATACACCATCATCGTTTTCTGTGCACGTTTTCTCTTGTAAATGGTAGTTTATCTTGTGGATGACTTATTAATTGACACTAATTATATAAACATATTTAATTACTTTGGCATTAAATTTATATAATATTTTCTGGTCTTGGTGTAGGTCTGGTCTTGGTGTAGGTCTGGTGTAGGTCTGGTCTTGGTGTAGGTCTGGTGTAGGTCTGGTCTTGGTGTAGGTCTGGTCTTGGTGTAGGTCTGGTCTTGGTGTAGGTCTGGTGTAGGTCTGGTCTTGGTGTAGGTCTGTATATATTGTTTTCACTCTTATTATTTCAACGCCACTAACTTTATCCCGGTGTTATATATAAGCGCCTTTGATCCTCTTCTCAATCTGTTGTTTTTCTCAGAAGGTTTTAAAGGGATCTGAACCTCCGGGTGACTCTTCCTCTCCCTAAATTGAGAGACTTATCTTTTTAAGCTCATTATTATATCGTTTATACTTGTTTGTCTCTCTGGTGTCTTCATTTTTCACTTCATTTCTGTCTTCATTCCACCTCTTTCTTCACTCGTTCTCCTTACTCTTACTTCCTCTATCCTTGCCTCGACGAAGCCAACCATTCTAGAGTGGCGTTCTTGTTCTTATTGTTCTTCTCTCGTTTATTCTTACGTTCTCACTTTAATGGAACTTTTTCATGTTTAATTTCTTGGTGGATTAATCTTTCAACACTTGGTCGCTGGTCTGGCTGGACTGTGTGTGTGGTGTTGGCTGGGTTTGTTTGCCGTCCTCCCGGTGGCTGGCATGTGTTTGCTTTCGTCTTTCTTGGGATTTTGTCTCGTTTGTTGATATTCATTAGATTTTTTCTTGTCTATTTTCTTTCTTGTCTTTCCTTTTGATGTGTCTTTCTCTCTTTTTGTTTTTGTTTTGATTTTTATCAGATTTTTCTTTCGTTTTGTCTTTGTTGTCTGTTTGTTTTGATTCTCTTCTTCTCTTTTCCTTTTGGCTTCGTTTTAATCGACTATTTTCCTTGTGGTTTTCTTTCTTGCTTTCTTTTCCACGATACCCACCGGACTTGAGATGTGAGACTCCTTTCCCTTCTTTCTCATTAAAATATCTTTCTTTCTTCTCTCTCTTCTCATCTTTTCGCTGTTTCAATCGAGTAATTTCTCTCTGTCTTCGCTGTCCCGCCTTCATAACCCCTGGAAGGTCCCTATATCCCCTCTGGTTCCCCCAACGATCAGTATACATGGGATTATTAAGCGATTTTCCCTCGTGTGTTTTACGTCTCCTCTTCCTATCAACAACAGCTGCCTGAGATCCTTTATAATCTTCATATTTTTCTCTCTCTGACGACACAAGCTTCCGGAATTTATCACTTTTGTTATTCTGTTTGTTTTTCTTATTGGCGTGAGGTCGTGGTTGTCTGTCAGTGGTGGCAGTTCTTCTCTCTGTGTTTTGGCTTATCTGGTGATTTGGCAAGAGTTGTAGTGGTCTGGTCATGCCATCGCTTGACTCCTTCTTGAGGTATTTTCTCTTAAGTTCTAGTCGATGTTTTGGGTGTCTGTGGTTCTTCTTTTGTTTTGGAGAGTTACCTTCTATCATATTCTTGGCCTCACGTTGGTTTTTCTTGTTATCTTGTGGTGAATGTCTGCCGTTTCGTCGTCGTCTCCCACGTATGGTAGATTTATAGACATCATCCCTATTCTGACGTTTACTTAACTCAGAATGGCGGTGTTGGTTTCCTCTGCGTTGCTTCTGTTGGCATGTTGTCAGGAATTTTTCGTGTATCAACAAACTCGTCTTGCGATCTACTTTTGCTAGAGCTCTAAGACATTGTTTGAGTAGTTTATCTTCCTCGCTTATTACCTCAGGTCTCCCGTCTCCCCTCTGAGGCTCCTTATGCTGTGGGTCACTTTCCCGATTGTCTTTTGTCTTGGTACTTTGTTGGTGTTTCCCTCTGAAGGTCTTCTCAGTATGTTGATGACTTCTCTTCTCACTTCTCATAGATTTTCCTCCTTTTCCTTTTGTTTCTTTATCTCCTGGTCTTTCCTTCTGGATTTTTATAGATTGTGAAGGATTATTTTGATGTATTTTAGAATTTCTCATATTATTCCTGTTTCTTTTAACTTTTAGGGGAGACTTATCTATCTGCTCTATCTTGTTTTGGTCGTCCGGAGTTTGTTTTCTGTTTCTACTTTCTCTCTTAGCACGATAATTAGCGATGTTTCCTTTATCTTGACGTTTACTTCTGTTCTCATCTCGTCTCTTCTGTTGTTTACCTCCTCGTTGTTGTGTCTTTGTTAAATTACGTCTTTCGTGTCCTGCTTTTGGTGTGACTTTAGTTTTAACGTTAAATTTTCTCCCTTTAATTTTCTTTTCGTCTCTTCTTGGTGTTTTCTCTTGTCTCGTGAGCTTTGATTGGCTGTTGTTATCCTCTGTGTTCTTAAAGGTCTGCTGCTTCCTCCTCTGATTCGTAGTCGATTTCCTCTCCTTTATGATTCCTTTTAGTTGTGTAGGTCTGCGCTGTGATGAATGACTGCTCTGGGGTGAAGAACGTCTGCGCTGTGATGAATGACTGCTCTGGGGTGAAGAACGTCTGCGCTCTGATGAATGACTGCTCTGGGGTGAACGTCTGCGCTCTGATGAATGACTGCTCTGGGGTGAAGAACGTCTGTGACCATTTTCTGTTATTTTCGTTTTCTTTTTGTTGTCTTTCAGGGGTAACTTAAGTCTTCCTCGATCTCCCCCACCATCTTTCCCCTTCCGAGTATCACCAGACTTAACATCTAACCTCTCCTTCTTTACAAACTTCCTCCCAACACTTCCTTTACTGCTGTCTTGTTGTTTTGATCCTGATGAAGACGCCTTGTTTTCTTTACGTGTCTTAAGTCTCGCAGCTTTGAGACAAGTCCTGTAGTGTCCTCGGCACTTCGTTGATCGCTTCTGCAGCTCGTCTTCTCCGTCAGTTGTAAGTAAAGTCGTAGATTCTTCTGTTTTTTGTGTTGTCTTCGTTGGCTTTGTGTGTTTTGTTTTCGGTGGCTTCTTGTCTTCTTTTTTCTTGTGTATATTCTTGACATCTTTTCCTCTTTCTTTGTCTTCAGTGTTTACTAAGTGATGTTTTTTGTCTTTATGTTTGACTTTCTTGTCTGATTTTCTTCTTCTCTCTGTGGATCTTGTTTCGTTGGATTTTGGACTATTATCTCTCTTCTTTCTTATCTTCTCTTCGTTTCTTATTTTCTTCTTCTTCTCGTTGGCTTTCTTTTCCTTTACCTGCTGTCTTCCCACTTTCCTTTCCCTTTCTTTTAGTTTTCTTTTGAAAGATTTATCAATTTCCCGTTTTCTGTTGATGCTTTTCCTCCCCATTTTCTTCTTCACATCAATGACGTCATGGCGGAGGATCTTTCCAGTGCTCTTGTTAACCCGATTTCGTTGAGATATCTTATCACTCATTATCTCTAACTTATCTTTATCTTTAACTGAGATTTTCTTCGCTCTTAGTCCACTCGGAGTCTTGGGGGAACTCTCAGAAGCACCCTCTACCTTGTGTTTCCTGAGAGCTGCATCAGCCTCTACCTTGTGTTTCCTGAGAGCTGCATCACTCCCTGAAGTAGTTCCCGCCCTTGTGTGTGTGTCCGCCTCCTCATCATCACCTCCTCCTCCTCCACTATTTATCTTCCTCTAGGTGGATAGGAAGTAAGAGGAGAAATAGATTCAGGTTATTAATAATTTCTCTATAAGTTTGACAGGAAATAATAAGTGCTAAGAACGAAAGGTTTGAAGAAATATACCGATGGCTATTACTAGAAGTTGATTAAGCTATTACTAGTTGTTTAAGATGTTATCAATTGTTGATTAAGCAATTACTCTACAAATAGAAGAAGAAAATGCGTAAAAATCACTAGAAATATGACTATAATGAGCTATTGTGGTTATTACTAATATTATGAAATCTTAGATCCAACTACTTACCTGCGAAGACTAGACAAAGGAGACATTAATTAAGGTAAGGTTCTACAGGTAAGGTTCTACAGGTGAGAATCTACAGGTAAGGTTCTACAGGTAAGGTTCTACAGGTGAGAATCTACAGATAAGGTTCTACAGGTAAGGTTCTACAGGTAGGTTCTACAGGTGAGGTTTTACAGGTGAAGTTCTACAGGTGAAGGATCTACAGGTGAGGGGTTAGGTTAGGTTAGCTTACACAGGTGATCATATCCTTCAACTTAAGGATCTAGGTAAGTGTAGGTGTATGTGTGCAGGTGTGTAGGTGTATGTGTGTAGATATGTAGGTGTATGTGTGTGTGGTAGTACCTTGTAGTGGCCGCCCTTGTAGTCCTTGCCCTTTTGAGCCTTGAAGTAGCTGTCGTAGTCGTCATACTTGTTGTGGTACTTCTTGTCGTCGTGGTCGTCGTAGAACTTCTTGTTGTGGTGGTACTCCTCCTTGTGGTACACGTTCTTGTACCCCTACAAGTACAAGTTAACCTTTGTCTTAGAAACTACAAGGCAATACTGCATCTAGCTTTCCATTTATCTGTCTAAGAGAATGTGACAGATAAAATTGATCAAAATCTTCAAGAAAATGATAAGCCACTCACCTTGTCTTTGTGACCTTTGTTATGGTGACCTTTGGAGCCGTAGTGGTGACCTTTCTTGCCCTTCTTGCCCTTGTGAGCGTCGCCATAATACTTGTGTTTGTCGTCGTGACCCTTGTATTTCTTGCCGTGGTCGTCGTGGTAACCCTGGTGAGGTGAGTGAGTGAGTGAATGAGCGACTGAGTGAGTGAGTGAGCTAATGAGCGAGGGAGTGAGTGAGTGAGTGAGCTAATGAGCGAGGGAGTGAGTGAGCTAATGAGCGAGGGAGTGAGTGAGTGAGTGAGGTAAGTAACACGGAAGAATATAGAACGCATCTGTACCAAGTCCTTATTATCGAAAACAAAAATAACATAATGACTTCAGGGGAAATCTTTGAAATAAAAGAAAAAGTAAAATTAATTCCGGTTTGTTTAGAAGTGATTGGTAAAATGGAACCTTGTCTCTTCTGATCAATGGTTCCTTTAGAAAAAAAGGAAAAATGAATTAAATTTGTCTTTGATTCGTCACCTTTGATGATTTCACGGACGAAAACTAAATTAGAAAAGATTGAAATTAAAAAAAGTATTCGTTTTAGTGTTCCTGACTCGGAAATATCGGGTGTTATGAGGATGACATTCACAGTTGCTTAAAGTAATAAAATAAATAAATAATGTAAACAAAAGATAAAAAGAAAGTAAGAGAATTTTGTGTTTTATTTTTGTTTCCTTTGTTTATTGATTTGGGGGGAAATATGTGAATTTAGAAGAATTAAATATCTTTGTGGTGACAGAGGTGAATGTCCTTACTAAAGCGGAATTATCAACACTCACCTTTTTCTGCGCCTTGCTGTGGTCACCGTAGTGGCTGCCCTTGTGGCCCTTATTAGCCTTGTAGCCCTTGTGGCCCTTGTAGCCCGCCTTGTCGTGGTAGCTGCCCTTATAGCCCTTGTGTCCCTTGTGGCCCTTACCTCCTCCGTAGCCTTTGTGAACTTTGTAGTAGAGAAACACAAAACAGAGGATATGAATAGGGGGGGGGGGTGACTCGTGTGTGTGTGTGTGTGTGTCACTACTAGCAATAAATTCTTGCATGAAACACTCGGAGAAGAATGTTTGTTTTGACTCTCTCTCTCTCTCTCTCTCTCTCTCTCTCTCTCTCTCTCTCTCTCTCTCTCATATAACACATTTACTATAATAACCAGATATTATTAACACTGGCAACAACTAGTGTACTCCCTCAGGCCGTCTCTGTGAGCGTGTTTACCCTCAGTTACCCAGTGCCGGTGTGTCCCAGGCTAAGAATAAAGTGCATCCTGTGTGTGTTAAAATGATACTGTGTGTGTGTGTGTGTGTGTGTCTTGCCTCCATTGTCTTGCTTGTGAAATGCTGCTCTTTCTCTATCTCACTCTATTCAAGTTTCTCTTTCTTTCTCGCACGCCTTCGATCTTTCTGTGTAAAAGGATATCTCTCTCTTACCTTCGATCTTTCTCTTTCTGTTTATATAAATATCTATGTCTTTCTCGCCCTCTTTCTCTCTCTCTTTCACACACAAACACACACACACACACACACACACACACACACACACACACTATATCCACCTATTCTCAGGACTCCTACAGCAGAAGCTCAGCTCTCCACTACCAGACCCCGGGAGGACCTACCTGTAGCAGATGTGTCGAGATCCGTTGCAGTGACAGCGGAGACCTGCTGGCTCTCCGCTGGTAGGAGGAGGTCGGCCTCTACGAAGCCTTTGTGGAGGTTAGCGTCTGCAGGGTCTTGGAGGAGGTCGAAAACGAGGTCGTCCTTCTTCTCCTGCCCCTCAGTCGAGGCTCTCACCGTCGTCGCCGCCAGCAGCAGGACGACGACGATGCCTTGCTAAAGGGGGAAGACGTGGATGACTTTAGTTGAATGTAAACAGATCATCAGTGCACAGCTCAGGGCTACCATGTTGTCAGTGTGCACCTCAGGACCACCATGTTGTCAGTGTACAGCTCAGGGCTACCATGGTGTCAGTGTACAGCTCAGGGCTACCATGTTGTCAGTGTGCGCCTCAGGGCTACCATGTTGTCAGTGTACAGCTCAGGGCTACCATGTTGTCAGTGTACAGCTCAGGGCTACCATGTTGTCAGTGTGCACCTCAGGACTACCATGTTGTCAGTGTACAGCTCAGGGCTACCATGTTGTCAGTGTGCACCTCAGGGTTACCATGTTGTCAGTGTTCAGCTCAAGGCTACCAGGTTGTCAGTGTACCCATAAACCGGGCTATTAGTAGGCTAGTTATGTATAGTAGCTACTGTACTGTACATACACAAAGAAACAAACTAGACAAACCATAATGGCTCACACAGACGTATGGAGGGAAGCGAAACACCTCGGGGGCACCAAGTAAAACTCTACCATAAACAATAAACTCGATTCTCTAAAACTATCGTTCGATTTTTTCCATCATAAGTCTGAATAAAAAGAAAGTGAAGATATAACGCCAAAGGTAAATTTTCTAGATAGGTTTAGTTACGTTAGGTTTACCGTAAGATAAGTTAGGTTATGTTACGTTAATGTTACATTAAGTTAGGTTTAGCTTAAGATAGGTTAGGTTAAGTTAGGTTAAGCTAGGTTAAGCTAGGTTAAGCCAAGACGTGTTCAGAGCCATAAAGAAAAGTTTCCACGAATATTGGAAAATTTCTGCGTCGCGTGAATCAGTAAGACAATCTTATATTGCTTCGGTCCCTTGAGCCTTCATCAGCACTGTCTCTCGCACACGACAGACAGACTCAGGGGACAGCGTTATCCCACACCTGCCCCTTCAAGTCATGCAGGGGATAAATAACATTCCTCTCACTGTCTTGTCTTACGAGTTTGTGGATCTCTTTTGTTTTATGTGTCGAGGGTGTCACTGTCTGTGTTGTTTTGTGTTAGGTAAAGTTAGGTTAGTGCCAGATTAAGTTAACTTAGGTTAGATTAGGTTAACTTAGGGTAGGCTAGCGTCAGATTAAGTTACGTTAGGGTAGCGTTTTGTTAACTTAAGTTAGTGTAGCGTCAGATTATGTTAAGTTAGCTTAGATTAGGTTCACTTCGATTAGTTTAGCGTCATATTAGGTTAGCGTTAGGTTAACTTTGGTTAGTTTAACGTTAGCTTGGTTCAACAGGTAGATGAAATAAACTGTGGGTGTCTACTCTTCACGTGATCCGATATACACTGTACACTGAGGATAAGTTCACAAGCAGACATAGTTTAGCGACATACAGGAGGAAGCAGAGCAACACCACACTTGGCCCCTTGACAAACACTCCTCAATATCATGTTTATTTCCTACACAAACAACGGCTGTTTTAACTCCTCAGCTTTCGCAACTAAAGCTAATTTTTCGTTTCTTTATAACTGAGACACGGATGAATGTGAGAGAGGGAGAATGTGAGAGAAATGAGTGAAATAGGTAAATACAAAGAAGTCACACAGTACATACCCAAGCAGAGGCGAACATTTTCCCTGCCACTGCCAACAGTACCAAAGGAGGTAGGAGGGAGGAGGTGGAGATGTTGATAGTACGAAGGGCGGGCTGCCAGTGACTGCTTCCTCGTGCTTCCACACTATTTATAGGGGAATTACTTGTGTGAGGAGACCATCCGAATCTGAGACTAAACTCTACCATCACCGACCGATTCCGTTGAATGTTCACTGACCCGTTGTGAGGCGAATCGGACCCTTTTGTTAAACCGCTCCCTAATCACCTATACTCATTTCCTCATTACTAAATCGTCTATAAAATACTTAAATTCAATTACTTATATTTAAAAGTCATTAGAATAGTTTATTTGGAGATTAAAGGATGGTTATAGTAGTTATTGGTGAAGGTGTGTCGTGTGGAGAGGCGGTTGTTTACATCGGCTACGGTCAAGGAGTCGCTGGGTCATCTCCTTTTCCTCCCGGGGTGACGCAGCTTGGCTAAATTTACCGCTTGATGTGTAGGACGTTTTTTCATTTGTACTTTCTTCTCTATTATAAAGCGTTTTCTCCGTACGTGGGAGTCTGTTCGTCTATTTATAACCTTTCTATCGATTTTAATAATATATTTCACTTACTAAAACATTATCTCGCTTTCTAAATAATTTCCCCCATCTAGTTTAGACTAATTTACCTGTTCTAGAATATATTTCATTTCACACTATTTTACACCCATTTCACACTATTTTGACCTATCTTAGAGCATATTTCAACCATTCTGGAACAACGTGTCCTTATTTCAAGTTTATATTCATCATCACTCTAACAAAATACTTTAGAGCAGTATCCCCTTAGCGTCTTCAGGAGCTTTACTTAATACCTAATCAAAAGTTTCCACTTATTTTGTCTTATTATTTTATAACTATTGTTGTTGTTGTTATTATTATTGTTGTTATTGTTGTTCTTCTTCTTCACTTTATTTTCCTCCCCTTCATATTCTTCTTCTTCTTTTTCTTCTTCTTCTTCTTCTTCTTCTTTCCCTCCCCTTCATATTCTTGTTTTCCTCCTCCTCCTCTTCTTCTTCTTCTTCCTCCTCCTCCTCTTCTTCTTCTTCTTCTTTCACCTCCTCCTCCTCTTCTTCTTCTTCTTCCTCCTCCTCCTCTTCTTCTTCTTCTTCTTCTTCCACCTCCTCCTCTTCTTCTTCTTCTTCCTCCTCCTCCTCCTCCATGTCTGTCTCTCATCAGGACAATACCAGTCATTCCCCACATACTCCTCCTGGCAGCAGCTGTGGTAAAACTCACTTTAGTTTGGCCAAAAAGAGAACATCGCTTGGCGTCTGGTAACTGAGATACATAGAAAACGGGAAGTACTAACGAGAGGCAAGACTGTCTTAGGTTAGGTTAGGTTAGGTTAGACAGAGAGAGAGAGAGAGAGAGAAACAGGGGAACAGAGAGTCTCTCCCCTCCTTCCAATTCACAAACCTATTGAAGCTGAACTTATTAATATTCATAGTTTTCATCGCTTTGTGGTCCCCTAAACCACATAAACCATCTGTATAAACCATCAATAAGCCCAGACATTCCCAGCTAGCGTCTCAGGATCGATGGCCCCAGATTGGAGGAAGGTGACACGTCTCTCAGGTGTAATGGGAGGAACACGTCTCTCAGGTGTGATGGGAGGAACACGTCTCTCAGGTGTGATGGGAGGAACACGTCTCTCAGGTGTAATGGGAGGAACACGTCTCTCAGGTGTAATGGGAGGAACACGTCTCTCAGGTGTAATGGGAGGAACACGTCTCTCAGGTGTAATGGGAGGAACACGTCTCTCAGGTGTAATGGGAGGAACACGTCTCTCAGGTGTGATGGGAGGAACACGTCTCTCAGGTGTGATGGGAGGAACACGTCTCTCTGGTGTGATGGGAGGAACACGTCTCTCTGGTGTGATGGGAGGAACACGTCTCTCAGGTGTGATGGGAGGAACACGTCTCTCAGGTGTGATGGGAGGAACACGTCTCTCTGGTGTGATGGGAGGAACACGTCTCTCAGGTGTAATGGGAGGAACACGTCTCTCAGGTGTGATGGGAGGAACACGTCTCTCAGGTGTGATGGGAGGAACACGTCTCTCAGGTGTGATGGGAGGAACACGTCTCTCAGGTGTGATGGGAGGAACACGTCTCTCTGGTGTGATGGGAGGAACACGTCTCTCTGGTGTGATGGGAGGAACACGTCTCTCAGGTGTGATGGGAGGAACACGTCTCTCAGGTGTGATGGGAGGAACACGTCTCTCAGGTGTAATGGGAGGAACACGTCTCTCAGGTGTGATGGGAGGAACACGTCTCTCAGGTGTGATGGGAGGAACACGTCTCTCAGGTGTAATGGGAGGAACACGTCTCTCAGGTGTGATGGGAGGAACACGTCTCTCAGGTGTGATGGGAGGAACACGTCTCTCAGGTGTGATGGGAGGAACACGTCTCTCTGATTGGTTGAGGAGATACAGGTGTGGATTATGGTGAACCTTATTAAAAACGGGTTACTTTAGGAGTTCCAAAGGTGGTGAGATGCTATTTAGGAGTTATGTGCGTATAGAAGACGTTATTAGTCTGTGTGTCTGTGTGTCTGTGTGAGAGTCTGTGTGTATGTGTGTGTGTGTGTGTGTGACAGGAGACATAATAATCTCACCTGTGTGGGTTGAGGGTCCGTCAGTCCGTTCATAACCTACTTCACAACTTGATGAAAAGATGTCGTGTATTTTAATGTAAATTCTGTAATTATTTCGTTTTAATTACTTATTAAATAAAATACCTGTTGAGTCGTGTTTTTGTTTAATTATGAGTACGAATATTATTTTGTTTGTTGGTGTATTTGTGAATGTGCATAATTAAGGTGTAACAGAGAAAACATGTGTAAATATGTGTTGTTTTGTAGGCTCGTATTTTTACCACAACACCATAACACCACCACAATATTACCACAACACCACAGCAACACCACCACAACATTATCATAACACCACAGCAACACCACCACAACACCACAACACCACAGCAACACCACCACAACACCACAGCAACACCACCACAACACCACAACACAAAAAGCAACACCACAGCAACACCACCACACCACCACAACACCACAGCAACACCACAACACCACCACAACACCACAGCAACACCACAACACCACAGCAACACCACCACAACACCACCACAACACCACAGCAACACCACCACAACACCACAACACCACAACACCACAGCAACACCACCACAACACCACCACAACAACACCACAGCACCACCACAACACCACAACACCACAACACCACAGCAACACCACAGCAACACCACCACAACACCACCACAACAACACCACAACACCACAACACCACAGCAACACCACAGCAACACCACCACAACACCACCACAACAACACCACAACACCACAACACCACAGCAACACCACCACAACACCAACACCACACCACCACAACAACACCACAACACCACAGCAACACCACCACAACACCACCACAACACCACCACAACACCACCACAACACCAACACCACACCACCACAACAACACCACAACACCACAACAACACCACAACACCACAACACCACAGTAATTCAACCTCTTTATTCATTTCATATATTCTAACATAAATGTTTTCAACTCTTCCCTTCTAAAACTCTTCCCTAATAATCTGGTGTCACATCCCTTATACAGCACATCCCTTTTTAACACATCCTTATACAACACATCTCTGATAATCTAGTCACCTCTGGGTTACTTTAACAGGCGTATACAGTAATAAAAATCCTAATTATTTACACCAAGATAAAATGTATCTATGATGAAAAATAAGTCAATTCACTAGTGTTATGTTATTCAGTGTATGAGTACAGTGTATACCTTGGTTTAAACTTATATATATACTGTATGTACCCTGACCTGTTGTATATGTCAGTGTAATGTTTATTCCTTTATCTTCACTATAATGTCAACAAGTTCTCTTTTGTCAACACAATTGTAGGAGTTTGTTTATTGTATGTGTGTGGATATTGTGTTCACCTGAGGAGTAAATTAACCTTAGTAAGAGTATGCCTGGTGGAGTTATGTTTGGGTTAGGTTAGGTTAGTCTCTCTCTCTCTCTCTCTCTCTCTCTCTCTCTCTCTCTCTCTCTCTCTCTCTCTCTCCAATAACGCAGCGTCACTCTAGACTTTCCTGAAACTAATCCATTTCTTGCCCTGGTGACGCTTACAGTAATCTCACCTTCTGTGTGTGTGTGTGTGTCTGGGTGTGTCTGTGTGTGTGTGTGTGTGTGTGTGTGTGTGTGTGTGTGTGTGTCTGTGTATGTGTGTGTGTGTGAGCATTAAAGAGTATTAAGTACATCATTACCTACCCACTTAACTCTTCTAGACTCTAATGGCCTTGTTTGGCGTAACTCTCAGCTAGATACACTTGTTACGCCCTGAATGAAACAAGGAGGCGTCACTGGCTGTTACTGCTACACTCGGCTGGTGTTACCTATTACACAACCTGGTGCTAGTGGCTGTCACGTAAATAAATAGATACAGACTCCCCCCCCATAAGTTCAATTACTGCCTACCTGTGCTGTACTGTATACCTGTGCTGTACTGCCTACCTGTGCTGTACTGTATACCTGTGCTGTACTGCCTACCTGTGATGTACTGCCTACCTGTGCTGTACTGTATACCTGTGCTATATAAACATACAGAATTAGTGTAATGTTTTATCATTATATAGATCTGTTTAAAAGTCTTTCTCGTCAGGGTTGAGATGATAAAAGTCTCTTATATCTTCACTCAGAGGCTTCATTAGCTCTCTCTCTCTCTTTCTCTCTCTCTCTCTCTCTCTCTACACTGTCATCTAACCTAACCTAACCTAATCCTTAATAAAAGTATCTATTTTTTATCATTATTTGTTTTCTCTTTACGTCAAAATAATAATCCATTGAAATTAGGATTTTATTGGCGATTTATATTACCTTCCACCTGTCACATGTAATGCCTTAAGAGGATTAGGGGATTAACTGTTTATCTCTGTCCATAAAGAGCTCCGTTGTTCATATAAATCCCTCTTATAAATCCTTTTGAGAAGGTAAATCCCCACATTTTGAGCATTAATCCCCCTGGTAGAAGATGAGGTGGGGGAGGTGGGTAGGGGACTGGGGGATTAGGAATGGGGGTTTGAGGGAATGGGGGGATTAGGAATGAGGATACTGGGAATGGGGCACTTGGGAATTGTGGCTCAAGCTTGTCATTCTGATAAAAGACGTAAGATGCTTTGTGTGAGAGAGAGAGAGAAAGAGAGAGAGAGAGAGAGAGAGAGAGAGAGAGAGAGAGAGAGAGAGAGAATTATTTCCCATCAACTTCTCAGAAATCTTTGGCCATATCAGTAGCTCGTGAGGCCGAAGCTGTTAAAAGAATTGGGTTTTTCCTGGGGGGTTTTTCGGATAAATTTTACATGTATGCAAATTACCCTTCACCATTTTTAATTTGGGAAAAAATTTATCGTATCAGTTTTTTTTAAATACGTACACCCACACACATACATACACATAAACACATACAGACAGATAAAAAGCAGGCACATACATACATACATACATACATACATACGCTTTGAAATCACTACTACCACAATTCCTCCTTTCAACTACCACAATCCACCACAACCATACATAGGTTTAATTATCTCTCAAACTCTCCCTACTGACTACTGTGTGTTGATTAATGTTCCCTCTCGTACACATCCACGGTAAAGAGAAATGTATAGTCGTTCATCCTATGTTTTTTTGGCAGATGTGAATGTGTGCTTTTGTTTTTGTTTGGGTTTTTTTAAGCACTTGTGAATGGTTAACTTTTGTTTTGTTTTTGGTTTTTTTGGCAGATGTGAATGACTGTCTTGTTTTTCTAGGCAGATGTGAATGACTGTCTTGTTTTTCTAGGCAGATGTGAATGACTGTCTTGTTTTTCTAGGCAGATGTGAATGACTGTCTTGTTTTTCTAGGCAGATGTGAATGACTGTCTTGTTTTTCTAGGCAGATGTGAATGCTCGCGTGTCAATACCTCTTTCACACTTTATAAAATTCGTGATAAAATCGGGTTAAATCAGGTGAAGTTAATTTAAGTTAGATTAGATTAACTTAGGTTTCTCTTAAATTAGGTTAAGTTTAGAATCCATAACACTGACCCACTTAGATTAGATTAACTCAGGTTTATCTTTAATCAGATTAGGTTTATATTACGTCACACTGACCCACTTAAAGAATTCACCGAGTTAACATTTTCCTAGATCGACCTTTTAAATGAGTCGTTTTCCCTTCCATATCTTCACAATTGTCACCAGTATTCAGATCTATCGACCAGAATTCATCCCTGATAACTCTGTGAGATAGAGTTAGCGAAGTGTGAAGGGAACTGTGTAAGAGAATGTCATCTTAACTGATTGGCAGCGTTAGGGATTCGCCATTCGAGTGTGTGATTGGTTTGTATCTGGTGAAAAAATTATTGAATGGTCTTATTCTGTTGCTTGGGGGAGTATATGTGTTTGTTGTTGTTGTTTGTGAAGTGTTTGAGTGTTTGAGGTGAAGGTAGGTATAAAGGTGTGAAGATTAATTATACCACTAAAACACAGGTAAACTTATCTAATTAATTATACTAAAATACAGGTAAACAATTATACCTTTTATATCAACAGGTAAATCACATAATCTATGATAAACTGTAGGAATAAAACAACCAAACAGTTTACTCTCGGTGTTTGCAACTATAAACAGTGACTCAATATTAAACCTTGTATGTTTACCACAACTGTAAACAAAACTAAAACAAACAGGTCTTGGTTTTGTTTTGTTTCGTTTTAAAGATTTTGGGAGGATTGAGATTAATTATTAGTCCATGAAATATATTACTGGACACACACACACACACACACACACACACACACACACACACACGTTATACAGTATGTAACTCTCTCTGTCTCTCTCTCTCTCTCTTCTCTCTCTTCTCTCTCTCTCTCTCTCTTTCTCTCTATCTCTCTCCCTCTCTCTCTCTCTCTCTCTCTCTCTCTTCTGGGCCAGCAGGGAGTGAATCATCCTTTTTCTATATTAAGTCACGAATTACCGAAGTGAGTCGCCTGTTATCAGTACTTTACCTTTGGCTGATGAAGATTAACTGGCTGTGTAAGCTTTAGTGAACACTGGCGGAGGTGGAGTGGGATGAGGAGGAGCAGGTGGAGTGGGGTGAGGAGAGGGTAGGTGGAGTGGGGTGAGGAGAGGGCAGGTGGAGTGGGGTGAGGAGGGGGTAGGTGGAGTGGGGTGAGGAGGGTGAGGAGGGGGTAGGTGGAGTGGGGTGAGGAGGAGGAAGTGGAGTGGGGTGAGGAGGGGGTAGGTAAGGAGGAGCAGGTGGAGTGGGGTGAGGAGGGGGTAGGTGGAGTGGGGTGAGGAGGGGATAGGTAAGGAAGAAGAGGAGGTTGACGAGAAGGAGGAGGAGGTGGAGTGGGGTAACGAATAAGTGGGGGTGAAGAGAAGGAGGAGGAAAGGAAGAAGAAAAACACCAATGGAGGAAAAAGAAGAAGAAACAGAAAGAGGAGGAGGAGGAGGAGGAAGAAGAGTAGGAAGAGGAGAAAAAGAAAGCGAAGAAAGAGAAGCTCAGAAGAAAAACAAAATAGAAGCAAAAGAAGACCCACACACACACACACACACACACACACACACACACACACACACACACACACACACACACGAAAGACTAAACTTCCCAAGAGAGAAAAAAAAACGGGGAAGAAATTCTAGTGTTAATGACGAAACTAATTTTGGTCAGGTGAGGTAAATCGTAAGTTAATTGACTTCGTGCAACGCCTGTGAAAGTCCAGTGTGTGTATGTGTGTGTGTGTGTGTGAGTGTGTGTGTATGTGTGTGTGTGTGTGTGTGTGTGTGTGTTTAAAAAGATTCATGGATCACAACAACAACAACAACAAGGAAAATAACAAAATAAACTAAAACAAATAAAAATAAGACAAAATAAATCTAATGAAAGACACAAAAAAAGCCTCTGATTATAATAAATGGTCCGTGGATTCGGTCTGGTGACACCGCCGACCCGCTAGACCATCGCTCCAATGAACCTGTGACCGAAGCTTAGTGGAGTGAAGAGTACGGTATATACAAGCGACCAGCACCTCCTCCCTCGATAGTCACCTCTGGCCACTACTGCTGAGGCTGTTGCTGCTGTGGTGCTGCTGTTGTGAGTTCCTGTTGTGTTTATTAATGCTGTTTTGACAAGAAGCTGTGTGTGTGAGGTGAGTTATTGAGTCTTTTGTGTTGCTGTGTTGTTGTGTTGCTGTGTTGCTGTGTTGTTGTGTTGCTGTGTTGCTGTGTAGCTGTGTTGTTGTGTTGCTGTGTTGCTGTGTTGCTGTGTTGCTGTGACTGACGCTTGTTATATCTGCATCTGAAAGTATTTTATTTTTTTGTGGTCGTCATTTTGTTACCTGACGTCAACCAGGTGTGTATTGGGGGACGCGGCCATTGATTGGTTGGTTCAGAGTGAGTGAGGATAAGGCGGCCATTGATTGGTTGGTTCAGAGTGAGTGAGGATAAGGCGGCCATTGATTGGTTGGTTCATGAGTGAGTGAGGATAAGGCGGCCATTGATTGGTTGGTTCAGAGTGAGTGAGGATAAGGCGGCCATTGATTGGTTGGTTCAGAGTGAGTGAGGATAAGGCGGCCATTGATTGGTTGGTTCATGAGTGAGTGAGGATAAGGCGGCCATTGATTGGTTGGTTCATGAGTGAGTGAGGATAAGGCGGCCATTGATTGGTTGGTTTAAAGATCAACATAGGGTAAAAGTCAGAATATTTCAATAATTTAAATAATTTAGTTGTTTTATGATGACTGTCGTAAGAGAGAGAGAGAGAGAGAGAGAGAGAGAGAGAGAGAGAGAGAGAACGTCGCTAAACAAGCTCGCTAACTGTTGCTAATCCACTTAAACTTTGTTATTTTTTATTGGTTTTAGTTTGGGATTGGACAGATTAGATAGGGATTAGTTAAGGAGTAAGGTATGTTAGATTAAACCACATTAGAGAAGAGTTAGTTTAGGTTAGGGAGTTAGTTTAGGTTAGGGATTGGTTAGGTTAAGTTACGTCAGAATGAATTAGGTTAGATTAACTTAGATTACCTTAGAGTGTAGTTAAATTAGTTTAGGGATAGATTAGGTTAAGTTACATTAGGGAGAAGTTATATTCAACTAAGTAATAGAGTAACTCACATTCTCGTTTCTACACACATGTTTTCACCTAAGAATTTCGACACAAAACTCTTTTATAAAAATCTGAGAAAACACCAATATTTCCCTCGTCTCTTTTTTCCAGTTGTTTCCAGAAGACTAGATTTGGCCTAAATATGTTAGAAATTCTTGGCTAGAATTCTCAAAGGGTTCACACATTAAATTTTCCTCTGAACTTAAGATATGTTCACTGAAGCACCAGTTAGGAGACAAAAATTAAGTTCAGTAAATGAGAATATACACCTTCCCCCAACTGAGCTATTTAAAACACGTGTTCAGGAAATGTTGACTGCAGGAAATGATTTAATCTTTGTATTTGCTCAGTTTAAGAGTTATGAAAAATGTGTCACTCTTTTTTACAAGGGATTTATTTTTGTGTTACGATGGACTGAATCAAGAGCTGTACAGAGTGTAACATATTCTTATGTTATTTACTTTCTTATGTTGTTATTCCTTGTTATTCATTTTCTTTCAAGTTATTCATCACTTTACACAACCTTACCTACACCTTTCAGTAGCAGGTTAGGTTAACTTAGGTTAGGTTCAGTTAGGTTAATTAAGCGAACAGCATACCTACACAATAATCTTGCAGCAGTATACATAGCAACGTCACAGCAGTATACATAGCAACGTCACAGCAGTATACATAGCAACGTCACAGCAGTATACATAGCAACGTCACAGCAGTATACATAGTAACGTCACAGCAGTATACATAGTAACGTCACAGCAGTATACATAGTAACGTCACAGCAGTATACATAGTAACATCACAGCAGTATACATACATGCATAGTGCAATCTGCATACATATGAGTAATTAATGCTTGGTGGTGGTGGTGAAATATGAACAAAATTGGATCTTCTTGATATACCTGTGTGGTCAAGACAGGTGACAGGTGTAGTAATTAGCACCATGGATTTTGCGCCGTTGTGGTTATTTGGTTATGTTTGTTGGTTGTAACTGTGTGACCTTATGTGGAGTTACTGGTTTTGTCAGGAACTGCGTATTAGTCTGTCTGTCTGTCTGTCTGTCCTTCCCTTCCTCCGCCTTCGCTGTAAGCCCCTCACTCCCTCTCTCTAACCTAACCTAACCCACCACTCAGGTAGCGTCAGGTGAAATAAACAGACCAGGTAAGGGCAGGAGGTAGGGGGGGGGGGGGGGGGGGGCCCCAATATCAGGTAAGACAGACTACAATATAACACAGTACACCAGCAGCATCGCCTGTCATCACCTGCCCAACGTCGTAAAGTTCTATTTCATTTTACTTCTAGTTGTCAGAGTGGAAACATTAAACCTCCACTCATCTCCGGTTTCCTGTCCTTAAGAAAAAATGATCCAGTTTTTTCCCCCTCCCAGTTCCCCCCCCCCCTCCCCCCTCCAAGAATCTCTGTGCTAAAGTTGTAATTCTCGTTTTCTAGGTCTCATAGCTGTGTGTGTGTGTGTGTGGGTGGAGGGGGGGTGGGGGGGGAGGGGGTGGGGGGGAGGGGAGGGGGGAAAGTTCATTGTTATCTTGGGGAAACTTGATTAAACTTGATTCTCTTTTCAGTAATGACGATTTTTTTTCCTTCTTCCTTGTGAAAGATAAATGGATGTGTGTGTGTGTGTGTGTGTGTGTGTGTGTGTGTGTGTGTGTGTGTGTGTGTGTGCTGTCTTATGAGAAATGGAAAGCGTTGAAGAAAATGGTGAGAGTTAAAGAGAAAGAATGGAGAAGGTTAAAGAACGTAGAGATAATTAGGGAAATTTTAGAGAATCAAGGAAATGGTAAATAATAAGAAAAAGTAGAGATAATTAAAGAAAGTAAAGAAAATGTAAAAAATAGATTATACAATTTTATACAACCATTTTTAACATCTCTCTCTCTCTCTCTCTCTCTCTCTCTCTCTCTCTCTCTCTCTCTCTCTCTCTCTCCTACTTAAGGACTCGTGATAAGTGATGATGGACGGGAGTACTTGGACTCTCGTGATGTGGACTCTGGCCCTCACTCATCACCCTCACCTGCCGGGCACTGTGGCCATGAGCACCCCATCTATTACACAGGTAAGTCACGCCACGACAGGTAGGGACGCTGATGAGCCGAGTACAGGTGTGTAGTGATGATCTGGATTAGACTAGATAAGGTAAGCGTTAATGTTGCTCATGTTAAGGTGAGATAAGGTGGAGCTAATGTTCAGGTGATCCAAAAGATGTTTTATGTCAATAGATTCTACAGTAACTTTACCTTAAACAATTCTGACGTAAATCTTCAACCTTTATGTAACGTTGCAGGTCGCTCCTAGTGGTGCAGGTGGAGTAGGTCAAGTGCAGGCTTCAGGAACAGACCATCACCCCCAGCAGGCTGTGGACGATAAAGGTTTCATGCAGGACATTGGTTTCTCAAACTTCTTCCAGGTAACCTAATCTAACCAACCCGAACTTTATCTAACATAATCAAAACAAACACAACTTAACCTAACCTAATATAACCTAATGTAACCTGCCTTGACGTGATATAGTGGACACAACACATCAACATGATACTCTTACTTTGAGGTTAAATATCGATAAACTAGTATAAGTTACCGATCAATTACGTGGTTAAAGATCTCTGTTGTTGAAGGATAAAGTAATACCTTATAACGTTAACCAGATGAACATTTATTCTTTGTTTTCTTCTCCCAGGATGTTGGTCTACAGGCAAGTGCTACCAACTTAGGAGGTCTGGGTTCCTTAGGGTCACCAGCTCACCAGGCACCATTTTCACCACTACACAGCTTCTCCAGTGGGTTGGGTGTAGGAGCCTCTGAAAGCTTCGGGGGAGGAGGAG
This sequence comes from Homarus gammarus, assembly GCA_958450375.1. Taxonomy (NCBI): domain Eukaryota; kingdom Metazoa; phylum Arthropoda; class Malacostraca; order Decapoda; family Nephropidae; genus Homarus; species Homarus gammarus. The sequence goes on along the minus strand of CAUDMG010000536.1, from coordinate 7,123,055 downwards.
GTCACTTGGGCTTCGGTCATGGGGCGGCGTCAACACAGCAGCACTCTCAAGCTAAACTGAAGGAGGGAAGAGGAGGTGACCCATCAGAACAAGGCTTCATCCCCTCCAACCCTCTGTCCTTCAGTACATTCTCCTTCCTGCCTTCTACAGGTCCTCCAGGAGCCGCCACGTACGCTTCAGCCGCCACCAGACCAACCCACCCCGGCCCTCACGCCACCACACCAACCCACCCCGCCCCTCACGCCACCAGACCAGCCCACCCCGCCCCTCACGCCACCAGACCAGCCCACCCCGCCCCTCACGCCTCCCAGACTGTCACCAAGCCTCTACCTCCACCTCGTAGGAGTCAGTACCATCAAGAGTCACCCCGGCAGTATGATCACTCTGACAGCCATCACGCCCCTCAGTATGAAGACAGCCATCATGCCCCTCAGTATGAAGACAGCCATCACGCCCCTCAGTATGAAGACAGCCATCACGCCCCTCAGTATGAAGACAGCCATCACGCCCCTCAGTATGAAGACAGCCATCACGCCCCTCAGTATGAAGACAGCC